>CAEGAF010060100.1:0-24123 GCA_903067075.1 Micropoecilia bifurca
GAAATAAAAGCCACCTCAAAAGACATCAAGTTGCCTCACTTCTTTCATCAACGCAGAGCCTCCGCCGGTCAAAAGTGACATTAACCACGGATGAAACAGTTTTAACTGCTGATAAAAGTGACAGAGGACACAGATATGGGAAGTGCAGAAGCTCCTACTGTATCAGATTGACATAGGAATAACAGAGAGTTGGCCATTCTAAGGTAAAACCCAGCGCATACAGCGTTCATGTTTTTTCTTTTCATCCAGATGGCTTCCCCGCACCCCCTGCCCACAGTTTGGGAACCTATGTTTTAAGCTAACCACTGATCATTAGTCACCGATCACTGACCCCTTTCTAATAGCAGTTTGAGGTGCAGTAGATTACCTGTTGTGTTGGACCACATATGGCAACCTTCACTTCCCATTTACATCATAGAGCCATGGCTACGTAAAGCCTTCTGATTTGTTTCACTGCTATTCCTGTCATTGAGAGCATTCAGAGCTTTCGGATGCACTTCTAACTAGTTGTTGAATAATCACAATTTGCGTCTTGCCAAACTCACTGAAATCCTTAAGTTTGAACATTTTCACTGCTTCAATGTTCTTTTTGAAAGAGATGCACATTATAGCAAGTAGTCATAATGTTATACCTGATCGGTGTATAAAGTTTATACATTTCTATCATACTTTTTTCAAAATAAATGCATAAAATTAACATTATAGCAAAACATCTAAGCAATAACATATAGTTCCTCTGATCCTTTAGACGTAGACATTCAGTTCTTAAGAGTATGAAAATGTGTTAATTTCTTTGAGGTTTGTGGTTTTCTCTTGGATCTGTTGTCAACCCAAAGTTTATTGTTGGGTTTGACATTAAGAAACTTTTTTCCTATTAAATGGGTCTGCTGCAATCCTTTCATCTTTGTCCGTGATCCTGACCAAATGCATGTAAATGGCTGAATTCAAAGAAAGTTGTTGCAAGAAAAATAAAATTCTCGTAGTTTTCTGGCATTAAGCAGATAGAGATCATTTCTGTCATTCTAACTTACTGAAAACAAGAGACGTTCTGTGCTTGTCTCTTTTAGTGCTGTGTAATTTTATTGATCCTATGATATTTATCGATATTTTTTTTCCTCAAAGCATATAGGTTTTTCATCCGCGAGTATCGACACATTAACTATAAAAACAGCAAATGTCTAAAGAAAAACTCTGAAAGACCTCCAGAAAGTCAAACTTCTTACCAAATTCCTAGATTCAGCCTCAATCTTTTGAACCAAAATGTACTGGTGGATTGATTTAAGATGTTTGCACAACAAAGGTTTTGTCTTTTAAATTTTGAAGAAACCTCAGGTTTCTTTGATCCTTTTAAGAGTTTTGTGTTAATCAGATGAATATTTTGCAGGTCTCAGATGGGACACTCTCTGTATACAGAGACACTCTACACTGTAGCCACTGAGCAGACCAGACCACCAGATGGGATGGTGATTGATGCAGGGTAAAGAAAACACTGCGGTCATACAGACGACTCGAATGTGGGTTTATCTAGAACTTGATTTAAATCAGTTAATTTTCTCTCTCAGCTCTGAAGAACTAGATGAGATCGAAGATGCAGATTTGGATGACGACGATGAACTTTTGACAACTTGTTCCCCTGAACCACCCGAGCCTCTAGAAATGGAAGGTTTGCCTCAGGAGGATGAGAGCAGCCAGCCAGGAAAACTACACCCAGAACTGGATCTGCCTTATATATTCAAAGTTTGTACACACTTTTTTTGTTTTTGCTATCAAACAATAACCATCAGCTGTTTAAGATAAGTCTGCCTTTTAAATTAATTTACCAGTTGATGATTTACACCTTCCTTACATCTTTTTATTAGTTAATCTTTGTTTTTTTTTTTTAACTAATTTTTCCAATTGAGAGTTAAATTATTTGTACTCCTTGTCACCAACAAGTTAACATTTGTCCATTTGTCTGTGTCTGAAGAATATCCAGGAAGTTCTGTCCCGGCTCAACAATGACGAGCTGTTCAAGTTTAAGATATGGTTTAAAAAATGGGAGCCGCTTCCCGTCCTGCAGCAAATCCTGGACGGAGATGTTCTCGATTTTGTGGATAAGATCATTGAGCTGTTTGGTAAGAAAACACTGCCACGATGTGCGAGTTTGGTGGAGCTCAAAACTGGGAGTAAAGCAGACTCCTGTGATCCTGTAGTTGTGTCATCACCAGTAGTGTTCACATATTTGGATGGATCATTGTGCAGCGTGTGCTTCCTGTTACTTTTCCATCAACTGCTTACTCGTCTGATTTTGCTTTTCGTGTCCAGGCCAAGACAAAGCCCTGTCAACGACAATAAGCACGCTTGAAAGAATGGAGAAGACGGAGGAGATTAATGAACTGAAGACAAAATGCGCGAAAGGTGAGATAACGCCGGATCATTTTGAAGAAAGACCACAGCACACAAGGAGCTCTTTAAAAACCAGAATTATCCCATTCATAACTGAACATCCAGTACTTTATTAAACCAAGCGCACGTTCGAAACTGGCTTAATTTAACTCTTTATTCAGGATCCCATTCATGATTTTTCCTTTTTCTCCTCCAACAGCTATTTTTCGTTTTTACCTGAAAGATCTTTTATTTCGTAAAAGTCAAATCACTCACGAGGGGGTGCCTCAAGCCGGAAAGCAGCAGTTTCTGAACGCCGTGTATGTGGAGCCTCAGATTTCCATCCGTGGCTTTGGAGGAATCGACCCGTCTCATGAGATCTTAACACAGACCCCGAAACCTATCCGAGTCCCCAGCGAGGACTCGTTTGTTGCCTTGAACAACCTGTTCCGACTGCAGAAAGATGACGGCTCACCGGTGAAGACGGTCGTGACCACAGGGATCCCAGGAGTTGGGATGTCTGTCTCTGTGTCAAAGTTCTGCCTAGACTGGTCAGAGGAAAAGGCCAACAGGGTGAGAACGGACACAAGCTTTCTTTTAGGAACCAGTAATCTGGGTTCTGATGCGATAAACCAACATAACATGGTGTTTAATTTTAAAACTGAAGCATAGTAGTAAATGGTTTTTGCAAATGGAAATCTGAAAAAATATGGCATGTGGCCACAACTAGACAGGGACACATTTTTCTATTTCTTTGATGGACTGATCTAGTTATTTTTTAAACTCATATTACTTAGCTATTTTAGGTTTGCACTGGGACCAGAGTAACTAATTTCATTCCACTTCATGTTTTTAACATGTTTGAAATGAAAATAAATTAATTAAATCCTTAAAACATGCAGCTGTTATTTGAATATATCATCAACTTTCCTCTTATTTAGATTTGTTTTTCATTACTGTTTGTTTTTCTTCTTTCTTTACTACAGCAGTGTTCACCATTTGGAAACATTGTCATTAATGTGTAATGTGTCATTATTGTCATTGAAATTTGATATTAGTTTTCCACACTACAGATGTAGCTTCTGTTCTTGTAGACATTTTGAAAAGCAGTTTTGTTTGTTTGCTTGTATATTTTTATATGTTGTAAATTAAACTTTTTTTTAATTCCTTTTCATTTCTGCTCAGGATATTCAGTACATCTTGAAGCTTTCGTTCCGGTCCCTGCGACATTTCCGGCACAAAGAATATGAGGAAGAAGGCATATCGATGCAAGACATATTGGAGTATTGCCACGCTCCTATAAAGGGTCTGAATATATTGGAGGAAGAGAACGCCAAATATATCATCATAATGGACTGCTATGATTGCTACGAGGCGCCTCTGGACTATCAGGTTTGCCCTCAGCACACATTTGGGAGAATCTTCAGAAATGATCTTTCAATGATGATTCATTAACTCTTAACTAGACTAATTACATAGAGTGATTTATTTCCAGGGTTCTTTTCTGTGAACTGATTATTATTGATTTGAGCAAATGAAAAAGCAAAATTATGATTCTCAGAATATTTATTAGGATTATTATATATAAAAAGGAAGTTGTCTATCTACAGGACAGCTGTCAAATCAGCAGTCTTCCTCATGACTATGAGTCATAAAATTAAATAAATTAGCAATTTGCTGATATTCTGACTAACTGACATGGATATATTGACATTCTTGTAAATAAATCTAGGAAAACTAAACGATCTAAGTTATAAGAAAATGTCTTGTTGCAAAAAAAGGGTTTTTTTTTGAAAAAGGTTTTATGTTTTGTTCTTACCTTCAGAATGCTCCGGTGATTACCGATAACAACACCAAAACACACATAGATATTCTGATTGTCAACCTCATACGAAGAAATTTGCTTCCTAATGCTCGACTCTGGATCCTGGGAAGACGAGCAGCGATCACAGAGATACCGTCTAAGTTTGTAGATGTTGTCGTTGAGCTGCAGGGTTTTAAGTAGGTGGTCTCGTTTATTTGTTAAAACTCTCTCTTTTTAGTAGTTTGCTTTTTCTTTACACTGTTCTCTGTGCTCTCCAGTGACGAGATGAAAGATGACTACCTGATCAAGCACTTTGCAGACGCTCAGTTATCAGCGAAGATTGTGAGACACTACAAGCGTTCGCCGACAATTCAGATTCTTGCTCGCCAGCCATTTTTCACCTGGATGGTGACAAGAATATTCAAGAGCTGCTTTAAGCAGGTGAACTATGGCGGCAATAAGCCCAGAGTGACGCCGTTTCTCATCCACTTTATTGTCATCCAGACGAATCGCATGCTGAAGTTCTACTTCAGAAAGAGGGATAACGAGGTGTGTACCGCTTTTTCCTGTTTAATTGTTGTCTCTCCATGTCTTAATTTCAGCGTTGGCGTTTGCAATGTCTTGTTTCTGGCCTGTTTTCATGTAGAAATGGACCGACGTCGAGGTAAATTTAATGAGAATGTTGGGAAAGATGTCCTTCAAGATGCTGGAGAAAAACACCAACGTGTTCACCGAGGAGGATGTGAAGGACGTGGCTCTGGACCTGAACGAGGTGGTTGTGTTCTCGGGCCTTTGTACCGAGCTCGTTCCTACAGCCATCACCGGGAAAAGGACCTTCTGCTTCTCTCACTACACCATTCAGGTAAACCACCATGTTGTGTCTGTATATTACACCCAACTTATGATTTTGGGAGAATTTAACTCCTTGCTAATGAGTCTGCAGTTTGCTCTTGGTAAGGAATGTGGAATTGAAGCGTTTTTCAAAAATGAAATCAATTTGCCAGAATTTTATTGGGGATTTGTAAGAATAGATCTAGGCTTTAAAATATGAGAAAGTTGGTCCTAAATACTCTTTTTTTTTTTTTTAAGATAACCTTAGACTTAAACAACCAGGTTCTATAGAAATATATCAAGGCTGTGTGAGGCTGTATGAGTCGCAGATGTCAAGAGGAATGTTATTTTGATGGTCCAATTCGGGCTTTTATGAGCTATTTGTAAAGTATGTGAGGAGTGTCTTGATTGATACCAACCAGAATAAAATCAGCCGATGTTAAATCAAAGCAAGTTCCAAGAGACTTTTGAGCCTGATGGATGCGGTCGTCTTCATCTTGAGCCCGGCTGTGTTTCCACAGATGTGTGGCAGCTCTATGATCGTCTGTCTGACTTAGAGACACATTAGCATGGCGTCTAGTGCTGCTTCTATCTTGTTTGTTTGGGGAAATTACTTTTAAACAGGAAATGAATGGCTGTCTGGTCTTGTTTGGGAATCTGAAGTAAGCTGTTATTCCAAAGGGTTTATGCAGGAAAGTTCTGAAATCCTAAACACACATAAGACGGTTAAACAACACAAATTCTGATGGAGCTTCATATTAGCAGTGTGTGATGCAAAACAATCCAAATATATTAATTGGTTATTTTTTGTACTGTTGTTTCTAACTTGATTGTTACAGTTATGTGATGCTCAGGGAAATTTATCAATTGACTCAAACTTAAGATGAATATTGGGTTCAATGGTTTGTCTGTATTGCTCTTGGTTATGATGGTGGGTTTACATACATGACTGTTACATACATGAACCATGCCTCTCGCTCCGTTGCCTGCTGGACATACGCAGAATTAAGCAGGATGGAGAATGAATGGATTATTTAGGGAGCTGGATCGATAACAGTAGTTATTCCTTTGCAGTACAGCTTCTTTCCAACACCATTCCAACCCTTTAAACTGAGTATAGTTACATATTACACTGTAAAAGCTGGACTTATTTTAGAAAAATAATTGTTTATAGCTTAAATTCATAATATTTTCTGTCATTATCAATCACTTGGAAAGTAAGGTTGTTTATCCTCTTCGGTGGAGGCAGACTGGTGAACCGCAATGTCAATTAAAAGTTTTTCTTTCCTACTGTAATATTTCAACCTTTAAGATAAAATGAAACACACTTTCTTGTTTGGGAGTGAGGGGTGTGGTTTTGCCCTTTTATTGCACCAAAAACCCCAGAAGTTGCTTTAAGCCCTAATCAGATTGTAGTTTCTGCTTTCCCCCACTAGGTAGCGATGCTGCTTCAGAGAAATGGGAAAGCAGTGTGACATTACAGCTGCCTGTTACATTTGTAAAAACTGTAGCTATTTAAAAGCATAACCAGTCCCTTAACATCTGCTGTTCCCTCTCCTAGGAGTTCATGGCTGCTCTGTACGTCTTCTTGGCGTTCTACCTGGACTCTAAGAACGTTCTGGAGAGTGGCTTCCTGCCCAGAGTCTTCTCATATAAATACAATGGGAAATCAGCTGCAGGCCTTGTGCAGTGCGCTGTGGCCCGGACCCTGGGCTCCAAGCTGGGACACTACGATATGTTCCTGCGTTACTTGTGTGGCCTGCTCTCTGTACACTGCACCTGCACCCTGCTCGCTGGATTCCTGTATTCACACGGCAGCCCCAAGGTGGAAGGACTGGTGGAGGTGGAGAATTTGCTGGATCAGACCATCCAGACCGCTCCTGAAGACAGGAAGCGGAACCTGTACGAGTGCATTAGAGAGATGACCCAGGAAGACGACTGAGCTGAGATTAGAGGACGGCATATAATGGTTGAAGGCTGCTTTGATTTCATTCAACTATGTTTTTTTAATAAGGTGACGTTGGAAATAGATGAAATCTAACATTAAGTGACAATCATTAAAGCAGTACTTGCTTTAATTATGATAAAACAAAGCATCCTCTAGTGTTTCAGCCCCTCTCAGTCGGCATAAAATGTTCTTTTTTACGTTCTAAAGGTAGAATTTTTTACAGCACTGTATTATGTGTATCCAGTCCTACACAGATTACCTTTAAAATACACTCTGTCTTTGGTTTTTCTCATTTCATTTAGTTCTCCATTTCAGTCTGACGTTATCTTATTTATGTCCAATCACTGGATAGCTTCTTTATTTTTCTAAGCAGAGAGAAATTACACTGTGAGTTAAGGTCCTGTGGGTTTTAGATGTCTCTACTTCAGCACACCTGAGTCAAATAATGAGGTCATTAGCAGGATTCTGGAGAACTTGACTGCAGATGATTTAGCCATCTGTGTTAAATCCCGGCCCTTGAGGATTGGATTTGAGGACCTCTAGTTTAGATAATAAATGGAGAAATAATACAGAAGCAAACAGACTTTTGAGTGTTTGCAGAAGAAAGCAAAATGGAGAAAGAAGAGTTCAAAGATCATCTGCTTTCCTTCTCTTTCACATATCCTTAAACTTGGTAAAGGGTTTTTTATGCTTGTTTGAATATTTTCTTCTAGTTGTGTTGACTTTTTCAAACATTGTTATTGATTATGCTTGGTGAATGTAAGAGGCCATATAAAGAGATTTTCCTAATATGTGATTGAATCTGTATTTTCTGGCTTTACTCCTGAAGGTTGATTGAAAATTCAAACACAAAGTTACAGATTTCCTGAATCAACTGTGGATGGTGTTTCCACAGCTGTGGATGTTTTTCTAGAGAGAAATTCTCTTTTATGTTAGTTTTTCTGCTTCTCCTGCATTCCAGAGAATGAACATCAACGTGTGATTTGACTCCCACTGTAAGGTTCCTATTTTCAAAAAGGACTTGACATTTACTTAGTGCTGTTTTTATGGTTGTTGTTTTACCTCATCTTCAATTTGTAATTTCTTAAAATCACCACTAAACAAATGTAGTCAAACGCTTTTTGCATCAGAGCTTCAAATCCTATCAGGAAACTCGAGAGTTGGCTAATTCGGCTTCTCAAATTATTGCATGAGAAACCCTGATAAAATATACAATACTTGGTCATGACAATTAAAAAAATTGGAAATACTTCCATCTAACATTTTTTTAAGTTTTCTGGGGCTTGGAGCCTAAACTACAGATGTAAACTCACTTTTTATACATTGTTTAATTGTCATTATTACAGTTATGGTTTCTCTTAACTTCCCTTTGCCTTTTATTGAGAGTTTGTTGCTTTTGGCTGCTTAGCTGCTTTCTTGGTTTCTGCAGCAAGAAGTGGGAAACAGTTGAAGTGCATGTAGCATATATGGGGGACACTAGAGAGCACAGATCAAGGAGGTGCAGTGGACATGTCCCACACACACCCTGCATCAGCAACCCTCATGCTGATGCAGACTGCTGTTTATTTCATCCTTGGTAAAAGAAACCATGACCCAGTGAGATGGGATGCCTTCAATGTTGGATGAAATTAGGTTCAATTTATTGTTTTAAACAGCAGATATTATGAAAGCACACATATATATATATCCTCTAAACCAAGACAAGGAATGAAACATTTATTTTAAGGTATATATTTTCAACAGAACTGATAGTTAAATAACAAATTGTAATAAATGTTTAACGTATGTATTATGCTGTCCAAAGAAAAGAATATATAAGAAATGCAGAACACAAAACTTAATTTGAAAGATGTGTGAGAAATACACCAGAAGTGATTCAAAATAATCCTCCAGAGTAAAATTTATTTAGTTATCAGGCATCCGTCTTATCTGTAAAGGAAAAACAGTTATTTTATTTTAAATGTATTTTGATTTGTTTTTAGTCAAATTTTAGTGTCCATTGTTTATATCAAGCTTCTCATTAAAACATATTTCCAATATAATTAAATGTTATGTCAAACTGGACTCTACTGTGTGCAGCTCACCGTGGCAGATGAAGGGTAATTTATCATGGCAGTTGGCATCAAGCAGCTGGATGGTTTGTTACTGATTGTTCCAGACAATCTTTCCACAGTGATTGTTCAAACCATTAGCTGGAAAACTGCTGATCCACGCAGACCGTTCACCTTTGGCTCCTGATGTCCACTGCCACTTTACGTTGGTGCCAAAAATGGACCGCTCAAGGCCGACCCAGAACTCTTTCTGCAGTTCTGTCTTGTTTACCAAGATGGTCTTTAGCTCATCCCAAACTGTTTGATTAGTTATTTCAACCAGAGAGGAACTCCGTTGATCGCAGGACTGCAAGGCTTCAATCCAACTTTTTGTTTCAACAAACAACTGCAGAGATGAACCTTTAACCAAAAAACTCACATTCATTACTTTTGCACTGAAGCAGATTAGAAGATTGTTCTAGAAACACTTTCATCCAACAACCACAGGGTCACTGTAGCTAATTTGCAAATATAACATAAAAACAGAAAGTAGCTATTGTCCCATCCGCAAATATAGGTAAATATACAGGCAAAACCAAAATTAGGCAAACAAGAGGACACAACAAAATCAGTAAAAAAATCACATAAAAATTGTAGGACAGTGTAATTGTTTTGTTTTAAAATACTTACTTGTGTCATTAAAAACACTTTGAGTTTCAGACAGTTCACAGGTAGAATCTTTTATTTCTATTTCAACGTTTAGCGACTGGACTGATTTAATATATATCTCTTTGCTGTAAAAGAAAAACTTATTACAGAATAATATTGGACACTGTGTATATGTAGATATGTGTGTGTGCGTGTGTGTACATCTACATTTGGGAAGATAACTTGAACAAATATTTCTAATGAGCCTGTTAACTTGAATGTTACACCAGATGTTGATATCAACTCAAGTATTTCACAAATAAGGGTCAGTACAGTACAGCAAAGCAACACAGTAAGCAAGTAAGAACGTGTGAAAAAGGCTGCAATAAAGCAAAAAAAAAAAAAAAAATCTGAGAAGCATCAATTAGCACATGAAAAGGCAGATATGCTCCTCATATCATTCATGGCATAATTTGTATCATTGCCATTTATGTGTGTATTTGCTATGTTGGTAACAATTAGGCCAATTCTTATTTTCCCAGCAGTACATGTAATTTGCATTTTACATAGTTACCTGTTTTCACAGTCATTTTTGCAAAAAGCAGGACATTGTGTTATTCCCCTACAGCATTTTCTGCATATTTCACAACTTTTCTGTCCTAGAGCATGAAAACAAACATGTAGGTCACTCAATGTAGAAATGTAGATTTTTCAAAACCTAGATCATTCCTACTTTCTGTAATTAAAACCTAGTTCAGGTTTTAATTACCAATATTCATAATCATGGTCAAAATTGTTTACCACATACCAGCGTTTACCACAATTTTGCTGCATAGGAAGGTACCGGTAAGAATCTCAGGACAATTCTTTAGCAAAGCTCTCATTTGTAGTCTGATACCATTCTTATGACGAACACATAAAAGTTCCAAAACTTCTTTGTTAGTATCCTTGATGATCCACACCTTTGGGCAATTGTTAATCTCAATGTTTCTTTTGCAAGAGTTTGCTGGAACAGAGTGTAACTGCATAGCTGCTAAAACACAGAAAAACATATTTTTCAGAACATTCATTCTTATGGATGACATTTTTGGAGTTTTGATAAAATTATCAAATAATAAGGCAACATGATGCCAAAGACTTTAAAGTAGTGGTCTGAAACTGCGGTCCTCGAGGGCTGGACTCTGCAATTTGTAGTTGTGTAGGAAGAGTGTCCTACACTCTTCAATGACATGGTGAAACTGCAATACTGGAATCCAGACAAGCTTTATAGAGCTCTACCAATGAGTTCAAATTTCTAAAGCAGACAGACATCTAAAACTTGCAGGACTCTGAACCACCAGGAATCCAGTTTCAGACACCTGCTTTAAACTCAAAACTGAATTGAAATGTTAGGTTCAGAGAGCTCTCAAATATAAAAGTAAATATATAAATAATAAACAATACCTATGAAAATTTAGAAACACTTAATAACTGCAATGAACTGGCAACCCTTCCAGGGTGTACCTTGCCTCTTGCCTTACTAGGGACCAGGATGTAAGAAAATGATGGGTGGAAGGATACACTTAATTAAAAAAAAAAAATAGGAACATACCTATTAACAGCGATACAATAAACAGATGTGACATGGCCGTTAACCTTTTAGAAGAGAAAAAAAAAGTTAATAGTTCACACAAAGGTCATTAGAATATATGTAATTTTCTTTTTATTACAGATAAACAACTTTCATTGAACTAAAAGAATGATATTAATCACAATTAACCCAGATTCCTTCCTTTGCCATTACATAATGTCCCCACCACTCTCCATGAGCTTGTCTCTCAGGTGGAGAGCCTTTAGGAAGATTATGATTCAATATATTTTGCTGCTCTGCACTTATCTGTAAACTAGCAGACCAACTATTACTTACATCTTTAAGTAATATTCATTATTTAATATTTTGTTAATAAACTTACCTAGTGAAACAGAACTTACTGTTGCATCCCAAATCTGTCATAGAAGAAGAGGCATGGATCAGGAGACTGAACTTTAAAAATGTCTTTCCTCTTTTTATTTGACTGGCCACACCTGCATGACATATTTTATCAGAAGGAAAAAAGCTGTTTACATTTTAAAGATACGCCCCATTAAGGAAGGCAGGCATGCCTGCGTCACAAAGCAGTCTTGTGTCCCAGTTATGCCCTTTTGTCTGAGTAATGTACATTTTTTTCAGCTTTTCCAGATCGTGAAAAACAAAATTAAGCAAAAAATCAGATGCATATATGTTTTCACAGCCTTCTCTCAATACTTTAAAAAAATACTTTTAACAAGCTTCACAGAATACAATAACTCAAACTCTCCCATCTATAATGTCAAGCGTTAGAGCATTTTAACATGTGTTCAAAGATCTTAGTTAATATTTAAATCTGAGGTTTGGATAGGCCACTCAATGAGATTAATGATGTTACTCAAAAGGCATTCGAATTTTTATGGTGTCTGTGTGCTTTGGGTAATTGTTGTGTTGGCAGATAAACCTTTGCCCCTGTTTGAGGCCAACAGAACCCTATTTAACCTCTAAACGTTCATGAAGGATGTTTTGTGTTATCTGCTATTTTTCAGTCAACCCTTAAAGCAGACGTATGTTATAAAAAAATATATATTTTAATGTATTTACTAAAACTGTTTCTATATTGTGACAGTACAGTATGGTATGAAACAGATAATGTGAAAAAGTTGAGCTCCTCTGCCTAGAGGCCAGTGCATGAGTTTGATAGACAGTGCTAAGCTAAGACCTTCTCTGGTTTCTGACTAGTTGTTTTTGGTCAGATTTCTTCATTTCCTCAGATGGCAACAGTAGCTCAGGGAGAAGGTGGAGGGGATTGATATTTTCACAGATTAGCTGTATCATTACAAACTGCCACAGCATGACAGTTTTAACAAATATGCGAAAACATATTCATTATAAAAGATAGACCCCAACTTCCTGCCACTGAAACATATTCTCAAGCCTTGATCTTTTCATCATCATGCTTCGTTCTGCTGATGTATTGATCTGGATGGTGGTTGGTTTCCTCAAGACATAATCTTTTATCTTCAGTCTTGTTTGATCAGACCAGAGGATTCTGTTTCTTAGGGGTCATGTTTATTTTACTGGGGAATAGCTTTCTTCTGACTGGTCTAACACTTTGTGTCACTTGGTACCTAAATGGTGAAACTGTGACCTGTGAAATAACTTTTCACATTTATGAACTTGTGTTTTACCAAAAGGGAAGTAAGATTATATTTGTATTTATGCAAAACCCTGTACCAGAGCTCAGCCACATTCAGGCCAATAACACAATGGGCCATACAAATGGGCCATACAAATATCGCAACTTTCGTGGGATTAAAAAGTGCTTTACACATACGAATAAAACCTAATACAGATTCCAGTTAGAAGGAAATGTCGTGATGCACAGTAATAAATATTTTTAGGGATTTTTCTTTCCTTAATGTGTTTTATTAATTTCCATGTAACTGTGTCTATAATTCAGCAAAGGAATCATGCTGTTTATCTTGGTATTATGAGGGAGATTTTTCCTAGACATTTAAGGTCCTTCTGGCAATTTTGAGTTTTCAATTGATAGTTACACAGATAGACATTGTACAGTTGTAAAGACTGAAAACCAACTGGGACTTGTTGTGATCCCATGTTGATTGGACTTTTAGTTTCAATCACTTTCTCATTTTGATAATTTCTTTATTGGTTTTTCTGTATGCATTGCCACATTAGTTCATTCTTTTCTCAGATCTGTTTATTTATTTGGGTTTTGGAATTTAACTCCTTAAAATTGGGTCTGTGTCTCTGAAAACAAAAGTAGGATTGAAATAAAGTGTCATGTTGCATATTTTCACAGTAGTGATAAATATACACCATAAATTTTTCATAACTTTTAAATCCTATTGAATGTCACAGCTCATGAGTATAGCTTCAGTTAAATAGAGGTTACTAATGTTTGCATTGCAGTAATTCCCTCCACAAATGTGCCCAATGAATAAGAAGAGGACTAGGTTTGAGTCTACAAAATGTGATTAAAAATACACGCCAGGCAAAGTCAGGAGTTGCTGATGTTCAGGGCTCATCATGTTATTTGACTAGATAAACCTCTACCACAACTGGGAGCTTATTTTGTTTAGCTGTCATCATTACAGTTGTTATGAAAGAAGACTTTATCTCTGGAGAACTAATGCAAATCCAAATTCTCTGCAAAAAATGTGGATTCAAATGATTTTTTTTTTAGAAAACATGTTAACATATCAGGTACCCCAATACATTTAATTTATATACATTAAAAAAAAACATAGCAATTATTCTGATTAAAGAAAAAAACTGTAAGCTCAAGCTAAGGTCAGACATAAAGGAATCAATTAAATAAGTTAGATCAGAGTTTTGATTAGTCCTACATGGGATCTGATGATTCAAACTGGTTCACTTGGTTTGCTATTCTTTTCAGTCACTAACTTATTGTTATTACTTTATATGGACTGTGACCAATATTGACATATTAGTCTAAATGTTCAAATATAGAAATGTTTTTTTTCTCATCTGGACTTCAAATCCCTGCTTAGGCGTTACAGAGACACCTTAAAAATAGAATATTAACAACCAGCTACAATAACCACACCCCCAAATTTTCTTAAGCTATGAACAGAAACAATGTGAAAATCCATGGACATAAGTCATGCATTTAGTAAAAACTGTTTTCTTAAAAGACAAACTCATCAGGAACAGGTAAATTAGATTTTTGTCTGTCTTTTGAAGAAGATAAATCAATTATTCTATGTGCAAACATAGCATGTTGAAAAAATGTCAACATGTTTATGTCGACAAAAACATGTTGACATTCACCAACAGTCTTTGAACAGATGATTACATGAAATACTTTTAGAGAGTGTTGGAAATATTAAGGTTGACTCTGGCGCCCTCGTGTGTTGAACATTGGTTTAACAATGATCCCACAGCTGGTCTCTTCAGGCAAGATTATAAACTGAAATAAAATGGCTAAAAAGTTTTATAGCACCACTTTGATAATGGTCCTTTGATTAATTTAAAGAACTTCCCTATACCATCGACATAAATCGCTTGTTTTTACATTATATATAAATAAATGCTTTTATGATTCTATACATTGATTCATTGATGTGGCATCGATTCATGGTTCATTGTTGCTATCGTGGGTACAAGGTATCTAAAAAACTTAAATATTAAACTGCCACATAAATCTCTCCTTATTCTGTGTTAAAGAAAAGCATCAATAATTTGTTGTTTACGGTGTTTTTATTGTTGTTTCTCGTAGCAAACAATTAATTAGAAACAAAGAAATTAGCATTTTGATCACATTCACAGCACTCACCAAGGTCTGGAAAACTGACCTGATAAGTTGCAGAGCTTGATTTGTCTAAGTGTGCTGAAGATAAAAAAAAAATACAGTCTCATCACATCGTGATATTACAGTCCTCTGATTTCTGTGCTTCAGACTGTGCTTTCAGGCAGGTGGCGTCAGAGTCATGGCAGCAGCATGAACTGTGAATGCAGCAATGCTGATCTGACGCTTAACTTCCCGCCAGGCCTTCTCTGGGTCAGCTGAGTTCTCAATGTCAAACAGTGCGTCGTATATCCCAGGAAAAGACTCGCCTGCATATTTGTTATGGCTGCTGGGAGCGAAAATCACATGCCTGAGAAACGGAGCAGAGATGGGGGAGAAAAGACAGCATTGTGTAACAGGAGTGGAGATGTGAGACGACATATTTGTGCATTCCTTGAAAACATGCTGAAATTAGACAAGAGAAAAGCTGGTCATCCTCTTTAAATAAAGTAGTGTGGGCTTGTATGAATTTATGAAAGGCAAGGCATCAATTTAAAGAAATATGTATGATATGGGGGTTTCTTTTGAAGCAGCAGCAGTTAAAATTACTTTATTGTCGAGTGTACCACAAGAATTATATAAAATAATTACTCAAATAACTGAATAAATCAACTTTGCACCTGAAATGGCTGATAAGTTGATCTACTCAATGTTTTTTAAGTGTATAAAATTTGTTGTAGATCAAATGGTACATGGAAATAGATCAAATTAAAAATTACAATATGTAAATACAGATGTGGTAGATTTAACATTTTCAACTATGATGTTGGAAAAATTGAGTTTTGAAGCCCTCTTACATTTCAGGATCCTGATTTTCATTCCTATTGACAGATACACTCATCTAAAACTTTATCTGGCAGATTAAACCTGGGCCAAAACAGTCACCATGCACACTAGTGATAAGTTAATTAAGGCTTGTACTTATTCTGTAGAACTGTTATCCAGATATGAAGAGCATTAACCTGTAAAAGGGTCTGCCTGGCAGGCCAAGAGGGTCGATGAAGGCTCTCTCAAGGTACATGAGTTGGTCATTCATGATTCGCACCTGTAAAGGACTAACACAAAATAACACTGCACTGCACATCACTGTTAAAAGAAGCAACAGTTTATATGTTTGCATAAATTAGAGGGTCCAACCACTTATTTATTGTTATTTTCTGTTTAACCACAGGCGTAAAAGGTTTCAAGTTCTTACTCCTCTTTGTCGAGAGTCTGCAGGCGCTCGTGGAAATCTTTGGCTGCGTTCGTAAAGTTCTTCACTGCAGAAAACAGAGAGTCTAGAAAATAAAAAAAAAGAAAACTTTAAGAAATCTTTAACTCCAGCTGTAAAAATGTGTCATCAAGTTGCGGTCAGCAGTTGTGCCTGAACAATATCAACAGGTAAAAGCGAACGTGAGCTCACCGAATGACACTTTGTACGTCTCCATTAGCTCTGTGTGCGTCTGTGCCAGATGTGCGATGCTGTCTGCGTACTTCCTCAGGGAGTCTGCGTACTCGTTAGCATCGAGAGGAAGCACCTGGGAATCTGCCAACAGGAAGACGAGACCTCCTCTGACCTGAGCCACCGCCCGGAGCCTCCTGAAGGTCGGGTCGTAAAACCTCTCCACTATCTCAAAGGTTTCATACACACTGTGATAGACAGGGTAGCTACTGTATCGCTCTGTTTTCTGAACGGACACACAAACAGACAGAGAACAGAACATTTCAGTTAGTTTTTAGTATAATTACCTTCAATAGTTTTGAGCAAGACTCAGATCAGAGACAAACTGTAGTACAAGGCTTTTCTTGAACATATTAGAAAAGTGCTAACTTTTAAAAGTTAGCAGGCTGTCACAGTGATTTTTCATTGCAACATGAGCAGAGTAACAAAAGATTAGAAAGTGCTAAGTCAGTCAAACCAAGCACACCTCTTCAGGCTCACACGTTATACCTTTAAAATACACAATGTGGCAGAAGGTTATTTTATGTATGCAGATCCAGCACTCTGAGGAGTCTCACCTTGTTCTTGGTGTATCTGGCTCTGCCTGCTGCGATTCCCAGCCGGATGAAATAGGCCTCAAAATCACTGCCTGACCCAAGTTTACTGATCCTACATCAAACCAGGGAGGAAGACATACTTACTTAGTGATTTTTGGATTTATATATATTTCCTTCTAAATAATTAGATAAGAATAGACAACATATTTTAAATAGTTGCCTATTTTTCATCTCACTAGTTATCATATAAATGTAATGTAATTTGCAAATGGCATCACAGTTACTTCTTATCTTTTATTATCACACGTCATTGTTTTTCAGTTGATCTTAAAATAGATTACATAATTTTTTCTCCATTGGAAAGCTTTCAAAGCACAGACTTTTACAACAGTCGTTGGTGTCATAACAGCTGTGAAGACTTATGACTGCTGGTTATAAATTTATCACATCACATGTCAGCGACTCTTGGAAAACAAGAAGCAAAATCTTCTTATCTGGCTAAACAAGAATTCACTAAGTAAAAGTACTTAGAAAAAACACAAAGTAACCAAAAAAGGCTAACATGAGAAAAGTCAAACACAAAAAAGATCATTGTTACCACTGACCAGTCTAACAGGGCCGGGTAGTGATGACTGCATCGTCATTTCATGATTTCATTTTGTCAAAGACTTTGGGTGAGATTATCCAAAGGAAATGGAGAAAATTGAAATCTGCTGTTTTAAAGAAACACTCTGTTCCTGACAACTTCAAATCAAAACTCTAAACCATGCAGTCCACAAAACACTCATGATATTAAAAAAAAGTCTATGATCTGAAATGATTAAGTCTTTATTCAACCATAAGCGTAAACATTTCTGCAAATAGAAATAGAGAAACATATAAAATCCACATGCAGAGGCTAATACCAAAGATAGGAGCATTTCTTTTAACCTTAATTGAACCAGTAGGTGGCACTATTTTATGCTGCAATTTGTTTATATACTCAGTCAGTATAAGTGTGGAACTTTCTTACTTGTTACTGGTGATGCTGCTGGTTGGAAACACCAATTATTTACCACTTTGTTTCTACTTTGCTACTGGACTGTGTTTAGGTGTGTTAGCTGCTGCATTATGAAAACTGTAAATAGTTACAAATGAATGTTTTAAGACTTGGAGGAAACACATTAAACCTACTATTTCAAAGCAAGTAGAGAGAAATTAGAGCCCATTTAGCTCTTCAGCAACATCGCTGTATGTTAATTATTCATGATTTCAGATTATTTTTGTTGACAAACTCATACATTTAGAGAATAGTTTTCCTTCTTAACTTATTTTCTCATTACAGTTTGTAGTTATTTTTATAAAATCACAAGGTTTTGTACCGGGGAGCATCACGGTCATTAGTCCAGTTGTCCCTCTTATGCCAGCTCTCATACAGAGAGACTCCCTCCTCTCCTTCCTCTGGACTTGATATCTGGACAGAAATGTGGACAGAGAATCAAAGGTGGGCAAGATTTAGAAAACAAAATGAGAAGATGGGACATTAAAACAGGTTTTGGGCAAAAGTTTATACACTTCCATCATGACTCTTACTGTTTATTGATTTTAGTATTCTATGGAATACTAAAACAATCATCTTAAATGCATTTTAAAGGCATAAAATTGTACTTTTTAAAATCTAACTGTTTCTCTATATGTTTGGTTAAAAGAACCTCAACAAGCTGTTACTTGATAATAGCCTTTTAGCCACTTATGTCCTAGTATAATTGTGACTGTCATTGAAACCAACTATCCAACCACTTAGCAGAAATGGTGGACTTCATTTGAAGTTTTTCTTTTTTCTTTTTTTTTAAAAGTTCACTGAAAGTTTTTTCTTGCTTATCTTGAATGAATCTGGTTTTTGAAGTCTTGTCTATAAATTTCAGTAGGTTGAATGTTTTGACTTTTTCAAAAGCTTCATGTCATCCTGCTTTATTCAATCCAAAACCAGCTTTAATGCGTATTTGGAAATGTTGTTCTGTTTTTATACATTCTTGTGTTGCAAGTTTTGTCCATCTGACACAAACTGTACCAATAAGTAAATATCTTAAAGATATTATGAATGAACTGAGAGTTGCTGGAAGAAAAATGTCACAGTCCACAAGCCACCAGATTTCCCATCAACATGGGGTGAGATCCTTTTTTAACTTTATGTATAATTGTTGCATTATTAAAAACACCAAGACAGAATTGATATTTATGAGCCTCATAAGTGAACACTGATCAGAACCACATGCATCAGACAGGCTGTGCTCACCTGCTTGGTGAGGTTGTAGACTAAAGTGTGCAGTGATGGAGTGCAGTCAACCCTCAGTGTGTACATACCTGGAATTTTAAAAATACAAATTAAACCAATCAGTTCGATTACTTCTAGCTGAGAGGACAGAGTCACACTCTTTGTTCACCCTCTATGGCGGAGTCTGCATTGATGTAGGCCACAGCTCTCTCCTCCAGCAGCCTGGCATTGTCCTGTTGGAATTGATGACGTTCAGTCAGTGCGCCATCTACGTGTCAATAAGCCCGTAAACACGATTGCTTCTGTTCTACCTCGGCCCATTCCGTCGATCCCAGAAGACCAAACTCTTCTGCATCCCAGCTGGCAAACACCACAGTCCTCCTCGGCCTCCAACCTGCGTCACGATCAGATAGAGATGCTGAAAAACTGATCAACGAATCTGTTGTTATCCGTTTTACTCGTTTGAGAAGTTGCACCTTTTCTGAGCAGCTTGCCAGCACTCCTCACTGTTTCATGGACCACCGCTGCTCCAGACATCGGGTCGATTCCTCCAAACACCCAGGCGTCACGGTGTCCTCCCAGGATCACATATCTGTCTGTACAACAGCAGTTCAATCCTCACCTTCTTATAATTATTGCCTGTTATGTCAATAATTATTTTCTTTTTGCTTAATTCATCTTTCAACAACAAAAAGTAGGTGAATTTTTTTAATATCCACAATCACTTTTGCCAAAATATGATTTAGGCCGTTATTTTTAAGAATGTAACGATATGAGTTTAATAAACCGCTTTGTCATTTTTAATAATTGATTTGTAGCCCTGACACAAAACTTGCCCTGTCTGTGACCCAGCCTGCAAGCATCAGACTATTCTAGTAGAAACTACGTATAATAATAGACTATAATAGACAGCGAGTTAATTTTAGATAAATGAGTACCTGGCTCCAAAGCTCCTCTGATCTTTCCAATGACGTTGTAGATCCTCGATACCTGCCTGTTGCTGTAGATGTTCATTCGCACCTTCCTGCAAAGACACAGGATCAAAACAAAGATGAGAAATAAACACCAAAAGAAGCCAATGTCAACATTAAACGACTGCTGCAAGGGCAACACTTATTTCTAAGTGTGTTAGCTGTGCAGCATACTGTTCCCATGCAGTGTTATGTGTGAAAATGAATGTGTGTCACAGACAGGAGGCACAAGAGGCCTCATTGTGCTGCCACTGGCTGCTTGCCACCAAAGGGTCACAGGTTTGGAAATGAGCAACAAGAAAAATGAAAAAAGGCAGGATGAGGCACCTAATAAATCAAAACAGAGTGAAGACCAAACTGAAGTGGCAGAAGGACAGTTTAACAGAAGAGATGCTGGTTTTAACAAATGAGGGAGTGTGAGTACCGTCTTATTGCAGAATGATGCCTTCAGTATCAGGAGAACTTACTGACTCTTGAAGTCTTCGGTGAAGCCCGGTCCGGTCTTATAGGAGACGTTCAGAGCTCCTTTCCAGTTGTTGGGTGGAATCTGCCCCCCCATGTTTCTGTTGTATTTCAAACACATCGTAAATATTTTACATAAAAAATTAACGACTACAATATCTACAGCAAATATGCAAGCAGTACTTTGCATGTTAGATGATGATATGGACACATATCATCATCATGCAGTAGAGAAAATATGTACTTTAGGAGGTGTATTGCATCGTGGAAGCCGATCGGATGAACAGGAATCTTGGGAAGTCCGACTCCTTCCTCCAGGTTGAGTCTGTAGGTGTATTCTGGATGAAAACACACAGAAGTAACAAACTGTCCTGTCTACTAACTCACTTAAATTGATAGGAAAGTTTTTTTTATGATTTTCCATTTATCAGCTCGTTTAGGTCTGAACTTTGACTAAGCCATTTGAACACATGGATCTAAACTCTCTTTTTTCAGCTCTGTCTGTGTTCAGGCTAGCTCTCTTGCTAACAGATAAACCTCAGCTATAACCTCATGTCCTCTCCAAGCTTTCTACCCAGGATTCCTCATCCATATTCCTATTTAAAATGACCTGATAAAATTGTCATTGCTTAAGAAACATCTGCCCACAGCATGATGCTGCCACCACCATGTTTTATGGTGAAGGTGTTGCGTTCAAGTTTATGTTTTGTACTTTTCAACCACTTAAATAATTTTGTCTGCAGTTCAGAAAACCCAAATTGGTCACACCAATGTTATTCCACAGGTGAACTGTGGAACAACATGTCTGTTATTCCCCAGCATAACAAGAGCTTTGGAAAAACAGCACTTGTTATGCTGTGCTGTTATTCCACTGGCGTGCGGCGAGTTTGAAATTCCTGTGACTTTCTCTGTGACTGTGACGAAACATGGAAAAGTTCAAGGGACATCAACACTTTTGCTAAACATTTTATGCACTCATGCAGGCTACAGGAAGCTTTTCTAGCACACCTTTAGCTGGGTATCCTGGTGTGAGGGGGTCTCCTGCTCCGTTCAGGTTGAGGACATTTCCTCTCTGAGCTCCTCCACCAGGCAGGTTCCAGCCGTCAGGGTACGGCTGCACAAAGCCACGGTTAGTGACAGAAGTTGTCTTGTATCTATTACCCACCACTCACAATCTCCCAGATGGTAAATAACAGGGGATCGATAGAATGAATACTACATTTCTTACTTTTTTAGCCTGGAACGTGTTTTTTTTGTTGTATTTTTAATTTCTTTTTACTTTGTTACCTTGACTCCTGCTGCCCAATAATCAGCAGGATCAGAAAACATAATGACTCCCTTTGCTCCTGCTGACATGGCGTTCTTCACCTTTGAGACAGAACGAGCACAAGAGGAGAAAGTGCTTATTAATGTTGGTCATGTCAGATAACAGTGTAGCGCTGAGTTCAGATCATATCTTTATATACCTTATTGCCTCTAAATATTTTCCCATATCTGACTATTACAATCTTCCCTGTCACACTGATGTTCATCTCTCTCTCTAACTGGAGGAAGTCCTCTGTTCGACCGTAGTTCACGTACACCAAATCTCCCTGAAGGGACATGAAATTAAGAAGAACCATATTTTGCTGCACTGCTTTCCATTTTCATCATGATTGTGTCTGTGTGGATCTGAATGCACCTCCGGTTGTCCCTGGGGAGAGTAAGCGCTGTATGGAGGCACAATGTTGGAGACGTCCTCGTAGCCTTGTGGAACTGGTTCAGCCAAGCTGGTGTTAAAAACCTGCCACGGCGAAGACATAATGAGACCAGAATGACTTTAAGCTGAATAATTGGGTCTGTTGCCAGCTTTTTGAAGTTCCTTGTGCTTCATGTCATCGTTGTTTTTTTGATTTGACATGAAACAATGATATTTGACAGTAATACAATCTGATGCAACATATTGGGGGCTTTTGACTTATTTTGACTTTGATGCAATTGCAATCTAACATAATATGACACAATATGATGCAAAGCAACACATTGCAATTCATTGCAGCATCTTACAGCATAATAATAAACAGGGCTGCTGTTAAATATTATCTTATTTGTCAACTTTTCTGATAATTAGTAACCGTAATCAAGTACTCAGATAAAAACAACTGCACATATCTTATTTTAGACACTTAGTTTATTTCATCCAATGCCAAAAATACAAATAAATAATTCATTTACTTTTTAAAATTAGAAAATATTAGTTTTCTTGCCTAAAATGCAATGACATAGCCTTCCTTTAGTGTACGCTTTATATTTTGTAGAAAAGGATGCATTTGCAACAGTACTTCTAAAAACATATGTAGATTATATGTACAGACAAAGAAGGGGTTTCAAAATCTATATATATTTTCTACAGTTTTGCCTTGATTACTGTTCATGATAAATCTGATTAATTGTTTCAACCCTGCTGTACTAAGCTGGCTCTCCATTTTGTTAACAGCAACTAACATATCAATAATAAAACATTATTTTAAACAGCAGATCCAACTTATAACAAACATATAAGCAAAAAACTTCCATTTAGTTTGCTTTAACAAAGAATTGTTAATTTACTAATTTCAGGAGATAAGAAGCAGATGAACTCATTTAGATAATATTCTTTAAGTTTATTGGGTTAGTGGTTGCATTTTTTTTTACTGTGTTACACTCTGTCACAGATTTATTTTTACTCTGCCTTTGTGTTTTTTCCCTTGTGTGGTTTTAGCATCACTTGTGTTCAATTAGTCAATCAGTTCTGGTATATTTTGGAACAAATTTTATGTTAAACTGTTGGGTCATGAGAGTTCAATTAACTGAATTTTTACAGTCCATTTTGTCTCATTTTCATTTGACTTGAAGGTTTGTTGTTTTTCTGTTTTACACACAGTTTTATACACTGTTTGTAAATACAAACAATGATTCCAGTTATTAGTGGGGGAAAGCAATCGCTCCTGTGAATAAACATGAATAAACTCTGATTAATCTGACTAATCATACTGACTAAAGTGCAATGTTGATACTGTGATGGTGTGAGGCCATCACACTTCAATTGTTCAACATATCGCTCAACAGTCTTTATCTAAATCAAGCTGGGATGCTTTGCATTAATTTAAACTTTATACTCATACTTACTAGTTTTCCATTGTGGCTGAATTAAAATAATTTGGCAAAGAAAAGTGGGCTGAAAATACTCCACACTGATGCTACGGGAAACGCTTAGTGGCAACTTTTGCTGTTATTAGATTTAAAGGCAAATCACTTTTGTTTTTTTTTCTTAATAATGAAATGATGCTTTAAATTTACATTTTAAAAGAAATATAGATTTAAGAGCAAATTTTACAGCCCTGTAGCTAAGTCCAACTTAGTTTGTTTCCTTTTGACATCATCTCTTTGAATAAACTAAAACATACAATTTAAAAAAAAAAAAAAATATATATA
>CAEGAF010060104.1:0-16538 GCA_903067075.1 Micropoecilia bifurca
TTTAATCCACCTGATGTTTCTTCCTTTAAGCCGAATGAGACTCGGCCAGCGAACGAAGCTTTCTGGGATGAATAGTCAAAAGCTTTTTCCTTATAAAGCAGGATTGGAGGATCAAACTGATCACTCCCTTGATACCACAGCACCTCCATATCTTCTGCACTCTGAGAGAAGGTGAGCCAACAGGGTAAGATGGCTGTATGGCCTCGCTGGACTGAGATATGAGACTTTACAGAAACCATTAAAGTCTCTGAAACTGAGATGAAAATCAAAATCAGAGTCATCTTTTCATTTTGTTCTGGTACTAGATTAAGTAGATTAAGTGTCTCAAAGTAAAATGTAAAGTAAAGACTTCAAGTCTGTCTCAAGTTTTTTAGCAGACCAAATGCTCTATATTAAATTAATTTCCCAAGCAATAAATAATGGCAGATGCAGTTCATTGCATGGTAAACATAAAAAAGAAAACATCAAGATATTTCTTGTAAACCAGTAACATTTACAATGTGGTTGTGAATTGATACTTCTGCTGCTTCAACTACATTTTTCTGTACTGCTGGTTCCAAAAGATCATGATAGTTTTTTTAGTAATGATTTCTATGTTTCTATGTTAATAAAAACACACAATTTTATTATAACAGTCTGATTCAGTTATTTATTTACTATTTTTTATTTTATGAATGAATGAAGAAATCATTCACTACGGAGAAGTGAGGTAATTCTTTATACAAGCAAGAAGAAAAAAGAAAATTCTCTTAGGGTCCCCCTAGTGGCCTCTTTAGGTAACACTTCACTAGTAATAGCTGCAGTTTATCGTGCAGAGCAACGTGAAAACCTCCAAAGCACCGTGGAAGGTAAGTTAGCAAAACAATGTAACAATGAAAATAATGAAAAGACATATTCTTCAAGGGCAGAGAAAAGAAAGAGAATAGAAAAAAAGCCACGATATGGTATGTTTGTATTTCTCTTTGTAATATAATGTTTATTAAAAAGATTTGTGGAACTGCTCATGAAAATTGGCTTGATGGTGACCTTGAAAGGTCTAGTTCAACAGCCAAACATTTATCATCATCATCATATTAGATAAAACAAAGATGATAAAAATAAAGTAAAAATAAACACAGCACATAAAGTCACAAATAAATGGTGGCGCCAGTGGTGCCTCAATCTTGAGGTAACCTCATACAAACGCAGTTCAGTGTTTACCAAAATTGCAATCATATTATTGCATGACACAGATAACCTAAACATTAATTTGTACATGAGTTTTTATAAACATAGCTATACTCCACTTTAAGTATAGCTTCATACCTTCAATGCGTGTCACATAAAGTTTCTGTACTCTGCTTTTATTTATTGTCGCTACAGATGGGCAGTGTACAGTGGAGTACAAACGCTTTTAAGAAGAGTTATATTTACAGATCATGAAGACATACCAAATTTTCTCACCAGCATATTAGCTTGTGCATAAAGAACTAACGGCATTTATGAAATGTCCCAAGTATTTAAATTCATTACACATGTTTCACATGTTGATTCATATGCTAGCATCTGTCATGAATTAGGTTGTAGATGTTGAGGATGGACACAGTAAACCCAGGGTTGAAGTGCAAAGCTGAGTTTAATGGTCATGTAGAAAATAACTGAAACCAAGAAGCACAGATGAACGGTGTCACAAGTACAAACTCTGTTCGACAGGAATGACTAAAACAGTAGACGAGGATCCTGCAGGGAGCAGGGGACACTGGTGAGGTTAAATACACCAGTTACTAGGTAACCAAGAGACAGCTGGGGACAATCAGCAGGGTAGCCAAGACAACACATGTCAAAATAAACTGGAAAACACATATAAAACTCAAATCATCACAGCATCTTTGTACTGTGTTTTAACTTTAAATGGGTTGATTCCTTTATTATTGTTGTTATTATTATTATTATTATTATTGCTATTCAAAATGACGTGTTTGATAAGGTTTAATAACAATAATTAAAACTTCACACTGATTGATATTGTCTAGCAAAAGGTTTTTACATCAAACATGGCTACTGCATTAAAACAGAGGAGCGACTCTAAGCGGTAGTTGATGATATGTTGTTTGCTGCTGAGCATGATCATTTGTGTGGATAAAACAAACAATATTTTTATATTATCAATTCATAAGTTATGTGAAATGTGTTTGAGTACAAACAAAAAATTTGACTTAAGTCTTAGAAATGCTCCATAAAAATGTTAAGATCGGGTGATCAAACAAAGGGTTTACCAGGAAAAGTCATTTTGACGAATAAATGAAGACGTCATGCAGACATGGACTCTTAGGGGAATACTGGGCTATAAATAATGATGTCGGGAGTCGGAACTTACCGCGAGCAGCACAGCCGGGTGAGGACAGAAAACCCAGAAACAAAAAATAAATCATCTGATTACCTGGGATAGAAAAAATATCAATAAGAAACTGTACGAGTTATAACAGGATTGTGTGTCAAACCTCTTTGTAAGAGAAAACCACACATGATTGACAACTCATGACATGATGAGACCAGCGTAACGGAGTTAAATCTAGGTCATATTACCTGTTAAAGCAGCGATTGTAACCCTCAGTTTACCCATCGGGTCCCAGTGAATCAAAGGTGACATAAATATAGGCACCAAAAAACACTCCTGATGAGGCGAGTTTTAGACGTGATTCAAGTCCAAGAGGGACGAACTGATACTCGCTCGCTTCTGTGGCTTAGTTAAGACAAAACAAGGCGGGAAATAGACATGAAGAGACTGCTGCGTTTAGTTTCGATTTCGGTATGCAAATATGTAACCAAACCTGTTGAGTCACTATTCATAAAAAATCTCTTAAAGAAAATGTGGCTTGGATGCCTATGACTGAAAAACTTTCAGTAAGGTTTACAACTTCATTTCTTTTCCATAGCTTATTTAAAAGAAAGTTCTAAATAATAAATAAGTGATTCTTGAGAATAGGGACAAAACAGGTCCTATGGATAAAGCACAAAATTTGAACAAAATATACACAAAATAGAATTTTTTTCAAATATTTGACTAAACTAAACTGGGTCATATGAGCACAACGATGTATATTTTCCTGGTATTTGCTGAATATGTTTTTAATTAAAACATTGTAGTTGGTGGATGAGGCCTGTAAAAGCTTTTGTCCAGGAGCAGAACTCAATCAATTATAATAGTTTAAAATAATTAAAGAAATACTAAGATAATATCTTATGACAATTAAGTATAAGTATTCATAAAAATAATTATAAAAGGAATAATAAATTGAATTAAAAATATTTTATATATATTTTCCAACTCCATTGAAATTTGTCCTTTGTTTTTGTCAACATGGTCAGACATGAAAAGAATATAAATAAACCAGGCATTATTGGGGGCACCAGAACTTCTGAGGACCCCATGACCACTTCCTTTGCTAAGAGGGCTAGTTAGCTCTGGTTATCTTATTCTTTAGTTTTTTCTTTTGTTTTGCTCCTAAGTTATTTGTCACAACCATGATGTGTCAACTCAATTAACTGACAATTTACAAAACTTTGATGAAATTTTGTGAAATAAAAGCTTAATTTTGGTATATTATAAAGATTTCATGGACCTGATGAGCTACAATATGGCCTCCTTCAGAGTAACATCATATAAATAGAGTTAGTTTGGCATTTTAACTCCGTCAGATGTCAACTCCATCAGAGTTTTTGTGACTCTTTCAGTGAAATTGTTGACAAATCTCACTTAGGTGTGCGATTAATTCATTTTAATGTATTTTACATGAATTGCATTACTACGGAAGCGCATTGCTATCACCCAGGAAAAAAAATTTGAGCACTATCACATTATAACGTGATACGTATCTTGTATAAACGTGATAATTTTATATTCAGGGTTAAAAAGTGGGAACAGTTCACCTATAAATTTTGCTGCCAGAGATCCAATCAGACATTTCTCTTCCACATTATAGGAGAGCCCTCTGTTGTCAAAGTCCAAATACACACTGACTGTTTCTGGTTTTGACTGGACATAAATGAATGTCTCTGGTTCAGTGTTAAACTGAACAGTATCGGCCTGGTTGGGGCAAGAAGACAGGAACCAGAAACCATTTTTTGTGTTTGAAATTTTACGAAGGAATGAGAATATGTTTCAATAAGAGAAAGATGAATCTTTGTCTTTTAGTTTTTTTATTCGAAGGCAAAAGCGTTTTGAAGACCCGTCTCACTAAGAGCAGTCACGCGAAGAGGCCTGAACAGCATCGTTATATTGTTATAGCCAGGCAAAGACCCACCCAAAGTCTGATCTTATCTCTACTACCAGGTGGACCACAGAGACAATCCTGACCCTGACCTCATGAACCGTCCCTCACCTCTCGGAGGAGATGATTTTATGGTAGGAAAGAGAGCTGATAAGGATTTCAGGAGAAACTTCTAATTCTTTGTCAGATACTCATGGGTGCAGGTCCAACCAAGGTACAAACTACATTCCACAGACATCGGTCCTTTAAGACAATTGCTAGGTTAAGCGTTTTACCCAAGATTTCTTCAGGTCTCTTCTCCTATCACGGCTGCGGAAACATCTAAACATATCTGGAAACTTCTTTAATGGAAAATCACATCTTACGAAAATACAAAACACAGCAGATATAATCAGTAAATAAATGGTAAAAAAGTATCATCAGTTCCATCAAAAATGAAATAAGGCTAAAAACAAAATTTTCTGTCACAAGGGAAACGTTCATCATGAGGGATTTCATGTTTATCTGTAACTCCGATCCACCAGGACTTCTTGAGGTCTATATCTGTATTTTTTAGGTAAACCTCCCAGTAGTGTCGTCCAGAAGAGAAACCAGTTGATCCTCTGACTGCAGTGAGACAGGTGACTCTGTCTCCATCTGGAAACTTGGCATCAACATTATCTCTCAGTATAGAATCCTTTATTTTTATTAGCGGATTGCTTGTGTCCACCAGTTGAACATTCACTGTTAAAAATTGAAAATTAGATTATAATCAATACAAACATGAAGAAAAATGCTAAATATGAATAATATTAAATAAATGCAAAATTACCATAATGCCGACGGAGTCGTTGGCTGTCGTGTTCCTGCACAGAAAAGCAAGAAGAAAAAATATCTTAGAAATTTGATTTTGTATGACAAAGGTTTCGTTTTGACTCCGTTAACACTGTCAGCTTCAGATACTTTATCCTACCTGTAGGCAGAAGTGGTTCATTGCCTGATAGAAAAATGCAAAAATAAATGGAAGTTCTGTATATCAACAGAACTTTAGAACTATTTAAGAGACATTTATAGTTTGTAGGTGAGATTGTAGGACTGAAAAAAAAACGGAACCCAACACCGTAAAAATATGTATTAAGTTCATGTTTTTAATGTGTTCATCTCAAACCTTCAGTCATTTAGCGCAAATCAATATAATTTGAGTGTCATTAAATGCTAAGCTTTTGATAACTAGAATCAGTTGTGTGTCTGCACGAATTGGCTTCTTTTGTAAAGTGCCTTGAGATGATGTGCTGTGAATTGGCACCATATAAATAAATTCAGTTGAATTGAAATTAATTAAACTGACTCACATGGAGAAAGAAGTATAAATGAATTATGTCTTTCTTACCTTTAGAAATGTGTATTATTTCAGCCTCTGAAAGATAAAAGTACAAACTTTAGTAAATAATTCCAACCAATACCTCGCTTGATTGAAAAATTCAGTAGTTTATTGTCGTAACTATTTTTTTGTTTAAGGATGTTACACAGTGTCTTCTAGGATGGTGTGATGGATAAGGACTTAAAGTGTCCATACTGTCTTATTTAAATATCTTTAGGAGTAACACTTGTAATAATCCCATGAGGTTTTTTCTCAGTGCTAAATTGTAAATTTAGTTACATTTGTACTTAATCCTGAAAACTACAAAACAAAATTACATGATTGTCCCTTTAATAGAAAAACAATGATATTTTGGGTCTGTTGTGTTTTATTTACCACCACAGTTGTGTTATTTCCAGATTTGGACTTGTTAGCTGAAATTAAAAGAAATATAATGTGTAAAATTAGTACTCTTTAAAATGTCAGCATTCTTTAAATGTCAAATATTCTCTCTGGCTTAAATCAAACATTTACCTTTCTTTCTGAAGTACAAGAAGTACAAGGCTCTGAAAGCAACTAATAAAACCAGAAGCAACCCAAAGGCCACCCATCCATCGCAGGGCCTTTTTGTCTCTAAATAAGGAGCAAATATTGTTCTAATAAACTTCTTTTTTATAAAAGACTAATAAAAGAAACTTGAGGGTAAAAACCATGTACCTTCTTGTAATGGTGAAAGATTTTTCAGACGCATTCTGGTCTCCTTTGGTTCTTCATTAGAGAGCCCAACAGAGCAGGAGACCTCAGAGGGACTGGAGACCAGAACCCAACTATGGACTGAATATAAACCAGCAGAGTTTTTGCTAAACATCCCATTAGCAGGTGTGAGAGATTTTTTACTGTCTGACCAGCTCAGCTCAGGCTTTGGATGCCAGCCGTCTGATTGGCAGCTCAGATTAACTTTGTTATTGTCTCTCATCACTGCTGACAGGAGAGGTTGGTGTCCAGTTTCTGGAATAATAAGATGATCATTTAGTTGAGGACATAGACATCATTCTGTTTGGTTTTGTTATTGTTCCGTTTCATGGTTCTCACCTGTCACACTCAGACTAATAGTTGCGGTGTCATAATTATCAGAGCTGCTGACAAAACATATATATTTTCCTGCATCTTCAACTGTGACGTTTTCCAGCTTCAGGCTGACATCCCCTGCCTTTAATCCACCTGATGTTTCTTCCTTTAAGCCGAATGAGACTCGGCCAGCGAACGAAGCTTTCTGGGATGAATAGTCGGAAGCTCTTGCCTGATAAAGCAGGACTGGAGGATCATAATCATTATTCCAGTGATCCCAGAGCACCTCCATATCTTCTGCACTCTGAGAGAAGGTGAGCCAACAGGGTAAGATGGCTGTATGACCTCGCTGGACTGAGACATGAGACTTTGCAGAAACCATGAAATTTTCTGAAACTGAAAAGAAAATCATAATCAGAGTCATCTTTTCATTTTGTTCTGGTACTAGATTAAGTACATTACGTGTTTCAAAGTAAAATGTTCCCTTGATTTCAAGTCTGTCTCAAGTTTTTCAATACACCCCATGCTCTATATTAAATTAATTTCCCAAACAATAAATAATGATAGTTGCGGTTCAATGCATGGTAAACATAAAAAAAAGAAAACATCAATATATTTTTTGTAAACCAGTGACATTTACAATGTGGTTGTGAATTGATATTTCTGCTGCTTCAGCTAAATTTTTCTGTACTGTTGGTTCCAAATGATCATGATTGTTTTTTTTTGAGTAATGATAACATATTAACAAAAACACACCACATACCAAGTTTTTTCATTAGCATATTAGATTATGCATAAAGAACGAACAGCATTTATGAAATGTACAAGTATTTAACTTAATAACTCAAGACAGGAACAACAAAGACAAGAATCCTGCAGGAAGCAGGGGAGGTTAAAGACACCAGGGACTAATCAGGGAACCAAGAGACAGCTGGGAACAATCAGGGTGTAGCAAAGACAGGACATAGAGACTAAATAAACTGGAAAACATATAAAACTCAAATTATCTCAGCATCTTTGGCCGTATATATTTCGGACTTTTTTAATATTATTATTATTCAAAATGACGTGTTTGATGAGGTTTGATAACAATAATTAAAACTTCAGACTGATTGATATTGTCTAGCTAAATGTTTCAAGCTACACGGCTACTGCATTAAAAATATAGAGATGAGTGACCAACTAAGCGGTAGTTGGTGACATGTTGTTTGCTGCTTAGCATGATCATTTATGTGGCTAAACAAACAATATTTTACATCAGTTTATAAGTTATGTGAAATGTCTGCAGAACAACTGTTGAATTTATTTGAAGGCACAGAATCCGTTCGACATTGTCAGGTCAGAAAGACTCATTTGGTATAAATTTATTTTTTAACTATTGGAGCTACACCTAAGAGAAATTAATTTAATAAAAGTATGTCAGTTAATATGTGTGTATGTATTCCATCTCAAGTCCAGTGCATGCTAGTTTTTTGTTACTTTTACTACCAATAGGTGACATATGCATATAAAGAATAAAATTTAACCATTCCTGTTAGAGATTAATTGCGTTTATGTGTGAATAAGTAAATCATCTGACTGCAGCAATCCACATCATTACCAGAAATCACATCATAACCAAATTTCGCTTTGGGCCCCATGGAGGAGTGGGCCAGTGTTCTGATTAGGATCAGAATCAAGTTTGAGTCTACAAACAATAAATTTGACTTTAGTCCTATAAATGCTCCATAAAAATTTTAAGATCTAGTGATGAAATCAAGAGTTTACCAGGAAAACTCACTTTAACGGATAAATGAAGTCATGCTGACTCTTAGGGGGATACTGAGCTATAAATAATGATGTCGGGAGTTGGAACTTACCGGGAGCAGCACAGCAGGGTGAGAAAAGAAAACCCAGAAACAAAACATAAATCATCTGATTACCTGGGATAGAAAAAAACATATTAATAAGAAACATATGAGCTGTAACAGGATTGTGTGTCAATTTTGTTTGTAGTAGGGAAACAAACAGGATTGACAACTCATGACATGATGATTACCTGCTAAAGCAGCGATTGTAACTCTCAGTTTACCCATCGGGTCCCAGTGAATAAAATGTGACATAAATATAGCCACTAAAAAACAGTGATGATTCTTCTTGATGAGGCGAGTTTTAGACGTGATTCAAGTCCAGGACGGACAAACTGATACCTGCTCATTTCTGTGGCTTAGTTATAACAAAACAAGGCGTGAAACAGACATGAAGAGACTGCTGCGTTTAGTTTCGTTTTAGGTATACAAAGGTGTGACCAAACCTGTTGAGCCCACTATTCATAAAAAGTATCTTAAAGGAAATGCGGTGTGGATGCATGACTTCAAGGTTTACAACTTTCTTACTCATCCATAGCTTATTAAAAAGAAGGAGAAACATAATAAATTATGTTATTTTACAAAGTAAGATATTGTCGGTTAAATGAGAAAAATAAACAAAAGAAAAAAACGCAAAACACTTTGAAGATTTCACAAAAATAATTTTCTTACACAGATTATGCCGCATAGTGGTTCATTAAAACAAGGGTGGAAAACATTTGTACCACATGTCTACTAAAAACAAATCAAAAACAACAACAAACACAATGTGCAAATAAAAAGGCTGCATTTTCAACATCTCTAAATTCAGACATGAAAATACAGCAGTCAGAGTTGGCAAGGGCAGACAGAAATGTTTACTGAAGTAAAAGCAGCACTACTTAAAAATGATTTTAATGTAGAAGAAAAGAAAAATAATCAAAAAAACTACCCAACTATCAAAAGAACTACCCAACTAGGGAGACTCAAGAACTGAGAACTAAAATTACAAATTTGTGTGCAAACTTTGGTATGTTAAAGAATTGAGTAAAAAATAAGTGAGAATAACTAAAATTATCACTACTAAACAATTTACTCACTCAGAAGAAACTGTCTGAATCCATATTTCTTTGGAAACCAAAACTCAGAGGTTAATGTGTACAAGAAAGTACTGTGTAAACTACTGTCAGTGATAAGTATTTTACTGCATATCCACTTGCCCTCTAAATGGGTCAACAGGCTTTGCAGATTGAGTGACATTAGAAACAGGAAGCCTGAGTGCAAACCAGAAGTCTGATTTTACTATTAACAGCAGACATGTTTCTGTGTTTGATGCATTTTTAGTTAAAATATGTTTCTCCTTCATTAGTGAAGTTACTACAGGCTGGTAGAGTAATGAGAAACTGTACTGAGACAAGAGCAGATTTACTCGAAATTAAAATGACTCAAATAGTAGAAAAGTGTTATAAAACTATTGAAGTATCTTTTGTAGTCCTTTGTTCCAGAGTCTCAGGGATGAGAGCATCTTGTTTATTTTACTGAATGATAAAAATATGAAGAAACGAGACATACTGTCAATATAAAAATGTACATTTAACAAACCAAAGCCTCGTTATTGTGTGAGGAAAAAAAAAGTTTTCCAAGAGTATAATTTTTGTTGCCAAGAAGCATTTTTACGATAAAGAAATAGCCATCCTCATACAACATTTTCTTTCTTTTTTAGATAAATACTTTATCACTTTTCTCATAATGGGGACTCTTAAAGATGCAGAACCCAATTCCAAGTGTGCTTCGTCAACAGAGGGCAGTGTTCCTCTACAACGATTCTTATTGTAACTCACAACTACATACTTGGAATTCATTTACAGGCTTAAACAATTTTTCATTTAAGAGCATCATTTATTGTTCTGCTTTCCTTCATTCTTCTTCACTCATTATATCTTGCTTGTTTGTAAATATGCTCAAATTTGACACATTATTCTAAAACCTTTGACTGTCAGTAGCTGAAATTACAGTGATCCGTCTGCTGTTCCTTGGTCCTCATGATGCTGTTTGTTCTCCAATTAAACTCAAAGTCCTTGTTTAAACAAACTGCATTTAAAGTATATGGATTACTTTATTCAACAGACTCATGGTCCACATGGACATAAAAAAAGAACAAAGACATGACATACAACAACATAAAAAAGTGACCCTACGGTTTTACATGCTGGGTTTTTAAAATTTGCACCACAAAGGGGTTGTACACAGGGATATAGAGAAAGAAACTTATTTTTACCTTATCCGTACACATATCACATTTTCTCCAAAGAATGTTTGCCTGGGCGTACAATATGCAACACTGCCAATAAATGTAATCATCATCATCATCTTCATCATCATGCAGTGACCCAGATATTTGGTTTTTGAACAAACAGAAAAAAAAATCAGGAATGCACAGTTCTATATCTGCCTTAGTCCTTCATAACAGTTTTCTCACCATCATATTTCACATCATGCCTCAAGTCACAATCAGAGCAGATATGCAGTGGCTTCTGAAAACCAGCAATGCTGGGTGAGAGGACAGTCAGGTCATCAACATACATAAAGTGATTAACCAGAGTATCACTGAGCATATAGCTTACAGAGGTTCATTTCATTTGGTCCATGTACAGGTGAAGGAAGCCCAACCTGACGCACATCATTACTCACACCGAAGAAAGCAGAGATGTTATTGGTCCATTTTACATGCATTTTCTGGTTAGAATTCCAGTAAACTAACATGGTTATACCATCTGGAAGCTCCAGTTCCTGAATGATTACTGTGTTGATTAACCGTTTATGGCTTCTTTAAAAAAAACTTAAAACTTCAGATTCATAAAATTCGGCATTGAAAATATGAAATATTTCATCCACTTTAAAAATGAGATAGTCTAGCCACCATTTTAGCAGATAGATCCATATTTTGACCTTTTTTCTATGTAATAAATCATTTTCACCATCAGAATTTGGAGTAAAAAACTCAGGCCCTTTATATTGATACAAACTGTCAAGTAACACAAATCAAACATTTTAACATTTTTAAAATATTAGTTTCTGATTTTAGTATTATTTGTTTTCTTAAAAAGTTTTTATATTTTAACAATCTGGTCAATTTTCTGCTCTCCAATATTTCTGATTGATAGGTATTTTTCCTTGAACCTTCAAATAAAGAACCACAGACAACGTATATGAATTTTATGACCAAACTTCTGCAGAAGGAGAAGACTCAGCAAACTACTCCTCCGAGTAGATCACAGAGCGTTCTCCCGTCTCTCTGCTCGAGCAGGGCTTTTATTTGGAATAACAAAAGTCAGAAAAGATAAACAATGAAACAGGCGGCAGGCTGGCTGGCTCTATCTAACACACAGGTCATCTAGCTCTTTCAAACTCTGAAGGGAACAATCAGTTTTTAGGAACACAGATATTCTACACAGCAGGCAAAAAGTATTCGCACTGCACGTCATTTACTGATTAGCATTAGACTGAATGTTGATTAACTAACAATTAATATTAGACTGAACATGAACTAAAGTAATGGCAAAAATGATAACACCAAAAAATCTCTAACACTGATCTTCCACTCTTCAAATGAACACTGAACAAGAATCCAGAAATAAAGTTGTCAAAACTTAATTTAACTAATCATATTTTGTATTAAGAAGGATGCATCCTTTATAAAATATATATTTTCGATTAGACTTCAGGAATAATTTGAACACAGAAACCATGTCTGAAGGCAAATAGTGTTAAACATTTGATCTATTTCAATTAATTCTAATTTTTATATTCTTATTCCAAATGTAATTTCAAATCATGTTGTAAAATCTACATTTCGATCTATTTTATCCACGTAAAAAATAGCTCTTGAAAGTAATTGAAATTTTGATGACTTTCTTGATTTTAAGGTAGAACATATGTAAAACAAAAAAAGAAGGCAAGCAGATGCATTATAGTTTTCTTTGTAAAATAATTAGCAGATTTCAAAAGTTTCACGCAAGTTGATTGATTAAATTTCCAACTTGTATTATACGACTATAAAAAATAGCTTGTTGAAGTGTTGCTACTTTTTGATGTGCCATGGACTCGAAGAAGCTCTTGAGCTGCCATAAAATAAATAATTCATGCTTTCACATTCTTGTGGCTAAAGTGTTTCAGCTATTAAAGTGTATAAATGTTCTCCCAATGTTTTGAGGGCTTAACAAGCTCTAACACAGTGATAAGATATTTTAGTTTAGCTTCTGAGTTGCCCCAGAAATACATACACATTTATCCATTGAACATCACATACTGGGATATAAAACAAATTAGGTCCAAGTTAAAGTCAAACCATCACTTTGATAGCTATTCCAAAGAACATACATTTTATAGATGGTAGTGAGAATAAACATCTTTGTACAGTTTCAACATATAACAAAAATAATAATAGCAAAAATATTCACGACAACTCGTATAAAAGGTGGTATTAGTACCTCTTGACAAAAGGAAAATCGATTAGCCTGTTTTATAACAGGTATCAAAGTCAGTTAATATGAAATTAGAAAAATAACTTGAAACACAGTAGATCAAGTTAACTTTGAGTAAATATTCATGAAGAGGAACCACAAATTTAGACATTATGAACCTACACATGTAGGAACACAGGAATGTACATTATTTTACTGATCGAGTTGGAACAGTGTTACTATTCTGAGAAAGCAACATGTGATTCTAGTGATTAGTCGACTGACTCTCAGTTATGAAACCAGGCTTTGAAGAAGTGCAGATTTAGGGTCAGAAGCTGACAGCAGTGCTAATTGAGAATTCATAACTGATATTTGTAGAAACATCAAGGAAACTATTGTTTTCTCTTGTTGGGTCACCTGTCTGCAGAGAGACAGATGACTCCGAGTTGCCTTTAACTGCACATACAGCAGAAATTACATGTGAAATGATGTCAGATCTTTAATTAACATACTCTTGTTGTGTGATTTACCCACTGAAGGAAGCTCCAGTATCAGTGAGTTTAGACAAACACACAACTTACATTTTGTGTAGACAGTTATTGTTTCTCAAGAGAAACTGTTACCATTGATGTTGATCTTAAATTTTAGAAACCTAAACTTATAATACATTTTGGTACTTTATTAAACTTTGAGACCAACTCGTACATTTTGATCTAAATCCAAAGTTTATCCTGATTATTAGCTTTTACTTTAGTCTTTACTGCATATAAGACAACATTATACTGTGCAGTATTTCTTCTTCCTTTCTTCTTCTTCATTTGTGCCACTTTTAACTTTCTTCCTCTGGATTTTCAGTCTTACCTGATTGATCCTGCTCCTCCTTCTGTAGTTTCTCCACATGTTCAGTGTTACTTGACTGATCCTGCACAGGTCTTTGTAATATATTCATAGTTCCTCTGTCACCTTTTCCAGGGTTAAAAAGTGGGAACAGTTCACCTGTGAATTTTGCTGCCAGAGATCCAATCAGACATTTCTCTTCCACATTATAGAAGGACAGCTCTCTGTTGTCAAAGTCCAAATACACACCGACTGTTTTTGGTTTTGCCTGAACATAAATGAATGTCTCTGGTTCAGTGTTAAACTGAAGAGTATCCTCCTGGTTGGGGCAAGAAGACAGGAACCAGAAACCATTTTTTGTGGTTGGAGACAAACTTTCATTATGAGGGTCATGTTTATCTGTAACTCCGATCCACCAGGACTTCTTTATCCAGGACTGATTTCCATCGTCATCAGGATTTTCTAAGCAAACCTCCAAGCAAACCTCCCAGTAGTGTCGTCCAGAAGAGAAACCAGTTGATCCTCTGACTGCAGTGAGACAGGTGACTCTGTCTCCATCTGGAAACTTTGCATCAATTCTATCTCTCAGTATAGAATCCTTCAATTTTATTAGCGGATTGCCTGTGTCCACCAGTTGAACATTCACTGTTAAAAATTGAAAATTAAATTATAATCAATACAATCATGATGAAAAATGCTAAATATGAATAATATTAAGTAAATGTAAAATTACCATAATGCTTGGATGCTTCCAGTAGAGTTGCTGAGTGCCATGTTGCTGGACAGAAAAGTAAGAAAAGAAAATATCTTAGAAATGTGATTTTGTGTTATAAAGGTTTTGTTTTGATTATATTAACACTGGCAGCTTCAAAGACTATGTTGTACCTTTTGACAGAAGTGATTCATTTTCTGAAAGACAGAAATACATATTTTAGTTGTGTTATGCAATAAATACAAGAGCTCTAAGAGATTGAGGTCCATCAACAAGCTATACTGTTATTTGACTGAAAATCTGAACACATCACTATAAAGATGTGTAATAACTTTGTTTCTATTTCTCTCCTCTAATGTCTTCAAACATCTAGAGAAATCCAAAACATTAAACAAAATCCAAAACAATAAATAAAATCCAAAACATTAAATAAAATCCAAAACATTAAATAAATGTAAATTTAAGCATCCTTAAAATGCTGAATTGAGTGAAATTGAAAAAGTAGTAAACATGAATTATGTCTTCTGTTTTACCTTCAGGAATGATTGTGAGATTGACCCCTGAAAGATAAAAGTAAAACTTTAGGAAGTGACTGCAACCAGTCAGTTATTCTGATATCTGTTGTTTGTCTGATGATGCTACAAAGTGACATTTGTGGTGGACATTGAGGTCCAATTTTGACAGCTTTGTGGACAATTTAGTTTTCATTTAATAAAAGAAATGTTCTTTCTTTATTTATTTATTTAGTTTTAGTCATTATAAAGAATTTGAATGTTGAATTAAAGCTTCATCACGTTATAAAAAAATTACTAGTTAGATGACTTCTAAAGGTATTTGTTTGCTCCAGTTTTTATTTGGGAATAAGAGAGTAAAGGGAGTTTCATAAGTTTAACAATCTTTACATATATTGACAAACCATGTATTATTTTTTCTTAACCTTTCCAGTGATGCATTGCACAGCATTGTTTTATTATGTAAAATCTTCCCCAAAACACACTGAAGTTTGATTAATGATGTGCTAAAATGTTAATTAGAGGCACAAATACTTTAGAGACAGTGTCTCTACTGTCTCTTATGTTGGGATCCTTCATGTTTGTACAACTGTGATAATAAAACTCACAATGTTTTTGCTCCACATTAAATTCACTAAACTTAAATAACTAAATAAGTCTGAAAACTGCACAAAATATAAAACTATATAATTGTTCCTTTAAGATAAGGAAGATGACATTTAGGAAAAGGTTGTAAAAATGTTCCAAACAAATATGTTTAAGGTGTCTGAAGTGTTTCTTACCATCAGTTGTGTCATTTCCTGATTTGGGCTTGTTGGCTGAAATGAAACCATATCACAAAATATAAAATTAGTGCTCATTAAATCTCAGCATCTTTAAATATTGTCATCAATGCATGCGCTCTGATGTAAATAAACAATTTACCTTTCTTCCTGAAGTACAGGAAGTACAAAGTTCCGAATGTCACTAACACAGCTACCAGAAGTATCCCAAAGGCCACCCATCCAGCTGAGGAAGAGGAAGAGGAATAATATATTATTATTCCTGACTGAATAATAATATATAACAAACATGTCTAGTAGACGTCTTTCTCATAGAAAACTAAAAAGAAATACATGGTTATAGGGCTGAACAATATCAGAAACAACATCAGAAATATTGGCCAATATTTCGGTAACCCATCAGGTGCAATATATGCCTGTTTTTTTCTTTCGACTCTTTCTAATCTGTCCTTCTTACTCAGTGTGACGTTTAGCATTTTTGGCAAAGTTGTGTCAATATAATATTTTTGTGATATATTGTGCAGCCCTAGAAAGTGACACCACGTACCTTCTTGTAATGGTGAAGAATTTTCCAGACCCATTCTGGCCTCTTTTGGTTCTTCTTTGAAGAGCCCAACAGAGCAGGAGACCTCAAAGGGACTGGAGACCAGAATCCAACTATGGACTGAATACAAACCAGCAGAGTTTTTGCTAAACATCACATTAGCAGGTGTGAGAGCTTTTTTGCTGTCTGACCAGCTCAGCTCAGG
>CAEGAF010060107.1:0-18108 GCA_903067075.1 Micropoecilia bifurca
AGGAACAGCAGGAAAGTCCAACGCAGACACAGTCCTCCAGCACAGTCATAGAAACTCTCAGTGTAAGCTCATCTCTCTGAACTAGGCTTAACTCTTGAACGCTCCCACGACGGCAACATTAGTCGAGTCTTCTGTTAGCTTAGTTAGCTCACAGTACTCAAGTCAATTCACTGTGCTAATGAATGCTAGTGCGTTAGCGAGCATTACATATGACTTTTCACATACTGTACAGTAAATTTCGGTCTGAAATTATCACAGTAGCTGCAAACAAAAGTGTAGAGTCGATATCTATTAAAGACTGTCGAGTTGAAAATCTAGATATCTGCAAAAACACTCATTTCTTAGTAAGTTCGCCACATTCTTTCAGCGCGGTTAAACACTTTTCACTCTCATTTCTCTCTTCTCCTATCTGCTATCTGCTCCTGACCCTCCGTCAGTCCAGTTGCTGTGCTCTACATCACTTCCTCTTACCAACATGAGCCCTTCAAAATAAAATGTAATAAAGAGTTCTTCCTATTTCAACTACATATTTCCCACATATTTTAACTTATTATATCCTGTTACATCAAATACGTGTAAATACAGCTTTTTGTTAAGACTTATAACAACTTTCAAGCCAACATGTTTAACACATTTCAAATTATTTCACCCTTCATGAACTTTACTCAAACAAAATACCTTTAATTTAGACTGGGTTACATCAATAAAAAAACACATCCATTATGAAAACCTTTTAGCCACGTACAGCATAATGGCAGCACCGATACAACGTTTACATCCTGAAGCCTGTTTGTTGCAGTCTTACGTTAGCTGAACAGATGTGTACCATATCTGACATACATTAAAGATTTTATTTCACCTGAAAAGGCTTTTTACTAAACTATTATCGTGTTAGCCACGCTAATCGTGTTAGCAACCGACTACACAGTGCTAGCGTGCTGCTCTGAACTGTCCTATCAGAGCAGACCGAGGCACATTTGAACATTTGCTAACAACAAAAATCACTCATTTCAAAATCACCCTCAAAACCATGAATGTCCGACTTACCCAGTCTTGCAAGAACAATAGGCGTCAGTGATCTTGTCCACAGCTATATTTATGCTGAGGGTCTGAGGATCTACTGTTTTCCTCATCGACCGCTAGCATTTAGCTGTGACACCTACAATGTCGGCTTGGAACAGCTTTCAAGCTTTTTCTGTTCATTCACCAAGTGCAGGAAGCTATTTCCGTCGAGGTAAGTTTTTTAAAAAAATATGTTTTATAAGGACTTCATGACTGGGAGTTTGTTAAAATACAGCTTTTTATTACGGTCAAAATATAAGTTACTGCTCACTCATGTAGCCTTAGTTTAGCTATTCTCATTTCTTCTGCTGATGTTAATAATTATAAGCCTGGAATAGTTCTAAACGTTACGTTACGTTACGTTACGTTACGTTACGACCTGGACTGATGGTTCGAAATTCTGTTCCCGCGTGAAAATATGTTCCACGTGTGTCGGGAGGCGCATTTTAGCCAGAGAGGCAGATTCGTTCATTTTCACGGTGCTGGTCGATTTTTTGGTAAAACGGCTCATATAGTCATGTCAACGTTGTTGCATTGCAAGGAACGGGACGGCACCGGTTCAAAGTAAGGCCGACCGTCTTTGCATTAGAACTTCCGACCCGGTTCCACCAAGCCGGGCTGCTTCGAATCAGCAGCTGATTGGTTTACAGGCAGCCGCTGTTTGTTTTGCAGTCAGTAAATCGGTGCAGATCGGTTTTAGCTGGCTCTCACTAAATTGTTCTTACTGTATTTTGGTAAGAGTGCTAAATTAATATTTTTATTATTTTTAATTTGCGATGAATTCCTCTTAATATTCTGCTGTTACCTCGTCCTATGATTAGGTAATTTTTTTTTCCTCCACTCGCTTACTCCCTGATGAACGAGTACAGAATTAGCTAAATCGGTCGAAAAGGAATGAGAAAGTTTCCCGCCGCTTCTCTGAGGAAAAGGCTTCGGCCATTTAAAAAATAATGACATCAGGAACAGCTTAAATGGCGCCCTAGTTGTATGCAAACCGAAGCGTGCCGTTCCGTTCCTTGCAGTGTGAAAACGGCTTTGTACTGTTTTGTGTTCTTCTGTAATGGCCAAGAGAATAAGTCTTATTCTTACTTTTGTCACTCAAGTCTGACAAAAAAGTCACCAAACACAGTTTTCCAACACATTATGTGTCTGTAATTTCTCATTATTATATAAGAGGAGGGAGGTTTGCTGATAGCAGGGGATGCAGATAATATTTCCTGAAAAAAATGAGTATGCTTTCTGAAAAATCCGTCTAATATTGGATAAAATAAATGTCTAGTTATTTTTTCACACACTCTGCAGCTGTATTTATTCTTATCTGTGATTTTGATAACATTTGCTCATTTTTTTTGCCAGAGTTATTAAGCCATATATTTTACCATATATTTTAGCTGACTGAAATAATCTGTTCTCCCTCTATTTCATAGGAACAAATTAACTTAACAGCAAGTTTTTAACTTTGTTTATTCCTCTCATCATCAAAAATAAGTCTGGACAATTTAGTAACATTTGCTTTTTGTTAACCAGAGTTATGAGGAGGGAACTATATATTTTAGTTGCCTCATATGTTCTCCCTAAAAAAAAATAGGCTATTTCAGGTGGCTAAATAGCCTATTTTTTTCAGGTGGCTAAAGTTATGAGGGGTTCCCCCTCATAACTTTGTCAAATAAAGAGCAAATGTTTTCAAACTTGCAGGATTTATGCTAATGATGAAAGGAATACACAGTTATAGGCTTGCAGGTAAAGATCTAATTTAATATCTGCAGAAATGTGAAGGATGTACTCACTTTTGTGATACATTATATTTATTTTACTGTAATTATCAATAAATATTCATGCCACTGAATTCTTTCATGCGCCGATCCGAAGCTGCAAAAAAAAGGGTAGAAGCTTTTCGAATTGAGCGTGTAGGGACACACAAAGACTCCAGCGATTTTGTTTTGCGTGAGTGTTTAATTTAATTATATTATTTTAAATTGAATGTGTTATTTCTATGTCAGATGAAGTATCCAGAGTACATATCTTATATATATTTAAAAAAAAGTTATATCTGCTTTCATTTATGTTTTGTAATAGGACGTGGCACCGGCTGGTGCCATTCCGTGAAAAAATGGCCATTTAGCAAGTGGACCAATCACTGCCATAAATTGGCCATTCCTGAGGGTTGCCCCGATAAGAAAGTAAGTAAAATCTGCAATGATTTCAAATAGAATATGTAGGTATAGTTCTTATGTTGCTGTGTGTTGTACTATTTTAGTTTATCCTTCTCGTCCCATTTGCGGTCCTTCGTGGACGGCATTGTTGAGATGCCAAGTGGCTGCCTGCAGTTCGGCTTCATGTCTACCCCTGGAGCCTGCGCAGCTGACTTGTGTCTTGAGGCAATGAAAGCCAATGTGCCTCGGGAGCCTGACGCCGTCTGCATCATGGCTCCGTCAAACAACCTTACGGCCAGTCGCCATCCAGGAGAAGCCGGACAGGAATTTGAAGCGTTACCTGTTGGCCGCCCGTAGTCGTTGGCCTAAGGTGGGCACTGTTGTTGATTACAAACCAGTGTTTCTCCATCCCAGTTCACAGATACCACTGCTTTGCATGTTTTAGAAATTTCCCTTCTGCTAAACATATAAAGCATGCAGAGCAGTAGACTTTGAGGACTGGAATCTAGAAACAGTGATGTAAACATCAACTTCTTAACGAGTTACTATTTTCTTAGGTCTTTTTAATATAAATTTCTAAATCTGTTATTTATTCTAGGTGTTTTGTACCGGCTTCGTCCCCCGATTGACTGAGTCCAGAAAGAAGCAGAACTTCTTCCAGCAGGAATTCCACCGCAGGTCGGTAAAGCTAGGTAGGTAGTAAAATATTGTTAATTATGTATTTGTTTGGTAAATGTATTGCAGTTTTTTTAATATTATCTGTGGTGATTTGGTTTTTGTGAAATTTATTTTTATTTTGTCATTATCTTTTCAGGGATTCACTGTTTTTCCACCACTGACCACTTTCCTCTGGACCATCTCAGTCTGTGGTGCTGTTTTTTGACTGAGTACATATTCATTTTAAACACAGTAAGGAACAAATTTGCATCAATATGAAATGTTAATTTTATCTCTGATTGCTGTTTATATGTGCAGATCCACCTTAGCGATGACCACGCTAAGGGATCATTCTCAGGGATCTGATTTGGAAGGCTGGCTATCAATTCCTGGAGTTGTTAGCACCAAAGCCACTGGTGCAGAGTCAGCCAACTCCTCCGTACAAACCGAGATTTGTACCCCGTGTGGTAGTGAAGGGAGTGGAGAGTCCTCGTCGTTCTCCTCCTGCTCCACACTCTTCTGACTGGACACTCGTGAGATCCGGCAGGAAGGTATGCATTTTTTGTTGGCTTACAATGAAAGAACGGTGTTATTTTAACTATGGCTAGTCATCCTAAAAATCTTATGTGCTCTACCTTTACAGAGGAACCACTCTGGGGAATTGGACTCTTTCCCTGATTCACCCAAGAAAAGAGTGGTTCGTTACCAGGTCCGTTGTGATTTCAGCTATTCATGAAATGTAATTGCCAATGTCACTGGTATCTTAATAATTCAAATTTTGCTTTTATAGACTGATGGTTCTCCAGTGGCGTTAATGGAGTGTTTCATCCCATTAAATCCTGTCCATTTCTCACCCACTATCTTGGTTGCCATTGAAACAGACTCTCCATAGGCTCTTCCAGATGTTCGCACAGGTAACAAGGTTATTTGCAGAATAGTGCAACTACTAAAATTCTAAGGATTTTCTTTTATAAATAACACAAACCCTCAATATTGTTAGCGATGTTGCAGACAAAGCCTGTGGAACATAAAAAGAAACAGGCTCTCCCAAAGAGAAGCCGTGTGACACGAGAGGTTTCAGTTGCATCACATGTCATTCCTGAAAAAGGTGTCGAATGTGCGTCCTGAAAACACTGTGTTTTTCAGATTAAGGTTCAATGTGTAATTAATAATGAATTACTAAATGTTTTATTGAAAACATTTGACATTGCATGAGCTAATTAATCATTTCTAGTACAGATTATTATCTTTTTATTTATTTAACTGTTCTTTTCTTGGCTTGTCCTTTAGGTTTCAGTTGCATCTTGTGCAATTCCTGCCAGAGCTGTCAAATGTCTGCCGCCTGAAAACACTGCAAGTGTTTTTCACATTAAGGTTAATTGTGTAATTAATAATGAGTTTTTTATTGAAAACATTTGTCATTGCATGAGCCAATTAATCATTTCTAGTAAAGATTATTAGTATTTTTTTTGTTTATTTAACTGTTATTTTCTTGATTTTTCCTTTAGATTTCAGTTGCATCTTGTGCAATTCCTGCCAGAGGTGTCGAATGTTTGCCGCCTGAAAACACTAAGTGTTTTTCACATTAAGGTTAAATGTGTAATTAATAATGAATTATGAAGTGTTTTATTGAAATCATTTGACATTGCATCTTTGTTGATTTTGTGCAAAATCAGCTTGATGTGTTTTTTTATTTATTTGTAGGTGAAGCCTGCACTGCATTCTGCTTGTCCTGGGGAGGCGTCTGACCGTCCTGGTGTGGGGTGTGTCTGTCCTTTGGAGGTTCTTGCTGGCCAGGGGGTTTGTATAATGTGTTCTGCAGTGTGACTTAATAAATAAAAAAGGTTGTCTGAGTGTTCTTTTCAGTCTACAATTTTCATTACGTAATTACAATTTTCAAATTTTTGACATTTCAAATGTTGGTAGTTTATTTTATTCTTCTGCAGTAACAATTTGGTATGTTTCCTGTTGTAAATTCTGACTAATGGATCAGAGGAAGTGGTATTTTACTGTAAATGAGTGGTTCAGAGCACAAACAATGTTTTTAGCTCCTCTGCTAGCATGGATGTCACAGCCAAGAGCAATATAGACTGTGTACATTTTCCAAATCTTTCTTGGAAGGTTTTTTGACAACACTCTTAGTAACATCATTGTTGTTATAATATTTTAAAAAATAATTTAAATAAAATCTACTTCAATCTGATGTTTTTCTAGTTTTGTATAAATATAAATGCAGACAGAAGTAAAAATAATTAAATTTCTCTACATCACGCTCTGATAGTTCACAGAAAATATAGCAGGCTACGTAATGGCAATCCACAATTGAGCAAAAGAACAAGTTCAAAATTAATTAACTTAATTTTTAACATTTAGTGTAACACAATTCAGAGCAAAAATAATGTTTCCTTTTCTGTTAGCAATGATAAAAGTTACATTGAATAAGGCATCCTTCGAGTAACGTATATCAAAGGAAATCTAGTGGGGTAGCATGTGTAATGTTGCTAAATGAGTTTCAGTATTATAAAAAATCTCATGTTACATTTGTAATATACTTTATATTTGGAAGAGAACCAGACTGCTTATGAAATGAGGATGTAGAAATGTCATGTTTTCCACATTTTAACTCTAGATGCCTGAGATGGATGATTCCCAGTGCACAGAGATGTCACCCAAAGGTCAGGCTGCTAACCTCGATGCTTGCAGGTGTTCAGAGGGCTTTCCACCGTCTCTTGTTCCAGGGACATATATTGGTAGTAATCAGTCTAGCTCTGATACCTTGATGTCATGTCCTGTTACAGCAGCCATAAAACACCACATTTCTACCATTTGTACCTGGAAGACTGTGAATGTAGACAAAGTCTGTGTAGAAGGTCAGAAGTTGGCAGGATATATTGCGCAAAAAAGATCGAGCAGAGGTTCAAAACCTGAGTTGTACAAGTTGGTTAAAGATCAGACTATTTTTGGTAGAAATTGGAACATGGGAACTGCAAATACAGTCCTTGGGATTTTTGATGTCAACCAGGATGGGGAACTGTACGAGCTGTTGCAAAAGTATTAATGATAAACGGAATGTGTATCTTCGCGCTTCCTGATGCAACCACCTTGGTGATCCGGCATGGAGAGTACTTTGCTGTTGTGGATTTTGGAACACGGAATTCAGAGGGTTTAGCATCTGAATCAGTGGGTCATTTCATCAGGGCGATGCTCGCTTTACATATGGCGGACTTCAGTGTGCGACCATTAGTCTTGTTGCTTTAACAAAGCACACAATGAAAAGCGTTTGTTCCTGGAACGCTGACGTATTGGACAATGTAGTGACTGTAGGTGATGAGCTGTACACATCTTTGCACGACAGCAATTTAATCAGTACTGGACATGAGCTACTTTGTATTCCAGACTTGCCTAAAAACATTCATGTTGATGGACAGCATTTTGAATGTTTTTATGGAGATTATGCTTCTGGAGATGTTGATATAGTGGAAGGAGAGTTAATTGAGAATGGTGTGTATACTACTCTCTGGGATGGATTGAGTAAGATCTGTGGGAAGCATGAAACCTGCTTTTTGACACTTTGTGGGAGTACTTGTGCCCTTATCAGTCATAATGGACGATATGCTCTTGTAGACTCGCATGCAAGAAACCACGAGAGGATGATAGATGCGCATGGGAAGAGCTTTGTTCTCCACTTTACATCTCTTAATGATGTCTTTGCTTATCTTACAAGGTTTTCTGGTGAACTGAATGTCCATCCCAGGTTATTTGAGATCAGTGGAGTTGAAATTGTTCAGATTGACTCAAGTAGCAGCACATGTAAACATGTAGCTGCTGTGCCAAGTAGCAGTGCTCTTTCTGAACAGAGCAATGTTGATATGCAGGATGATTCTTATGGAGAACATACATTTGAACTTCAAACATCAAACAGGGATGAGAGTGATGATGATGTTGTTGTTGTTGCTCATGTCCAAAATAAGGAACTGTACTTTAACCCCATCTCTGTAGAGATTGCACGGTCACTTTGTGGAAAGTTGAATGTTGAGTTTTAATGGGCAAATTATGTATCTTGCGTGGTTGGCTGCATCTTGTCGAACCTTTATTTGTCACGGTGAAAAATATCAGGATCCGTTCAAGACGTGCAAGTGCAATTTGGACAAAAATGATGATAAAGCCCATTGTGAATGTCTTAGTAAGGACAAGAAAAGTTGGGAACAAATGGAGAGGGATAGAGCAACTGAAATTTTACTTAATGTCAAGAATGCCATCTCTGATGAGAAATGTCCATATTTCTCATTAAAGAAATATGGACATTTCAAGCTTTGGGGATCAGTCAAGGTTTATTTATTTATTTTATTTGTATAGCACATTTCAGCAGCAAGGCATTTCAAAGTGCTTTAGACAACTTAAAATGGAAAAGAAAACAGAAAAAAAGATTAGAGAAACATTATTAAAAGTAAAAGTTAAATGTGAAAACATTTTAAAACATCTCAAACCTGGTTTTGTTCATGAGTACTCCTACCGGAGTAGGAGTACTCATGTTGTTTTGAAAAGACAAATTAACAAAATCTGGGTTAATCAATATAGTAGACCGCTGTTAAAAGCTTGGAATGCAAATCTTTATATCCAGTATTGTGTTGATGCTTATGCTTGTTGTGTTTATATAGTATCTTGCATGTCCAAAAGCAAGCGTGAAATTGGCCTTCTGTTGGGAAATGCACAAAGAGAAGCAGCTAAAGATGGTAATGTTGGTGCCAAACAGGCTTTAAAGACACTCGGTAGTGTCTATTTACATAACCGGGATGTTTGTGCTCAAGAAGCCGTGTATCGACTGACCAACATGCATTTAAAGGAGTGCTCTTGGGAAGTTGTTTTTATTCAAACCGGTAATAATATTGTGAAGATGTGTTTACCAATTTCTGTTTTGAGAGAAAAAGCTGCATCACAGGACCTCACTCCAGAAGACATGTTTATGACCGGTATAGTTGACCGCTATAAGAATAGGCCAAATGATAATGTGTTTTCTGATATGTGCCTGTATAAGTTTGCTTCAGAGTATCGTGTTTTGTCCAAAAATGAGAAATGTAGAAATTCAGTAAAGTTGAACAATGGCTTTGGGATTGTTGTAAAAAGAACAAAACCAGCAGTTGTTCGATATGCACGTTTCTCTGAAACAAAAGAGCCAGAAAAGTTTTCTCAAAGCATAATGCAGTTATTTCTGCCTTATCGCTTTGATAGTGAACTTAAACCTGCACATTGGGAAACCTATGGTGACTTTTACCAGACTGGTGTGATTGGATTTTTTTGATGGAACGAAACATTCTGTAAAGTCTGTTGTTGATTTAAATAGGAGTGCATTTGAGTTGGAATCGGATCATTTTGAGGCTGTGGACAATGTCACTGGTGATGTCATGCTGGAAGATGCATGGGCTGAGTTGTGTCCTTAGGTAGAGTTGGAACGGTTGGAGTGTGTGGAATTACGAAAAGAAACACCACTAGAAAATGATGCTCAGGAACATATTCCTGATTTAAGTTGTAACCGTAAAGACATTTCAGTTTTTGAGAAAAAACAAATGAGTAGATCTGAAGCCTTTGCATTGATTAGATCTTTGAATGAAAAACAGTCTTCTGTTTTCTATCAAATTCGGCAGTGGTCTTTAAATAAGATTAATAGAAAAATCCAGAACCACTGCACACACTGCCCGGGCGGGGCAGGCCGGTACAGGAAAAAGTCATTTAATTAAGGCAATTGAATATGAATCAAAACGTTTATTGTCCACTATTTGTAAGTTCCCTGATAACACATGCGTATTGCTGACAGCCCCCACTGGCATTGCGGCATATAATTTAGAAGCGACAACAATCCACACCACTTTTTCTATCGGAAAGGACGTCCGCCTGCCATATACGCCTTTTGGGTGAAGAAAAACTAAATTCCTTGCGTGTTAAATATAGTGATCTTCAGCTTCTTATTATAGATGAAATATCAATGGTTGATCACAATCTATTATCATACGTTAATGGCAGATTGCGTCAGATTAAACAAACTACGAAAGTTTATGGGGGAATCGGTGTCATTACTGTCGGCGATGCGTACCAGCTTCCTCCCGTTAAAGGGAAGCCGATATACGCTGAGGGTGTTGCCACAAATATATGGTCAGAGTTATTTCAAATTGTAGAATGAACTGAAATTGTGAGGCAAAAAGATGCTGTGTTTTCTCAACTGCTTAACAGGATGAGAACTCGTTCCAAAACTACATCAATGCTGGCTGATGATATAAACATTTTAAAACATTGTTTATCAGAAGTGTTGTTATTGGGCAAAGGAGCACGTGTTATGTTGTGTAAAAATGTAGATGTTAACGATGGTTTAGCAAATGGTGTTGTTGGCACTGGGACAGAAATATTGCTACCAGAAAAGGGCAATTTTCCTAAAGTGGTGTATGTTAAATTTGATGATAAGCGTGTAGGTATCAAGAAGAGGAAGAGTTGCCACTATGCATCATCAGATTTGGATGGATCCACACCTATTGAACCTGAGGAGGACAGAGCCACTGTTAAAGGTGGCTTGCAGCGACAATTTCCACTGAAGTTAGCGTGGGCGTGTACCGTACACAAAGTTCAAGGCTTGACTGTTGATGCAGCTGTTGTTTCCTTTAGTAAAATTTGAAGTTCTGCAGCAACCAGAGCTGAATTTGGAATGTTTAGTGTACCGGTTTTGTCGTGTTAACATTGTACTTTATCGACCACCATTATATCCTCTCTCACTATTTAAATTTTTTTTAGAAACTTTGCTTGATTGGTTTGATAAACAGAGTGACACAGTAGCACTGATTGGAGATTTTAATGATGATATTTTGAAGTCATCAACCATCTCAAAATTTATGTCTGATAAAGGATACCTACAAAAGGTTGGAGAAGCAACCACTGAAAAAGCTACTTTGATAGATCATGTTTATATTAAGTCACAGAGATCTGAAGTTCAGGCAGTAGTTGTGCCAACATATTTCAGTGATTATGAGGGTATAATGTGCAGTTTTACATAGTAATCATATTAGTAATCAGGGTGTTATGTGTGTTTTTAAGCTGCTTTAATCATGTGACATCATGGACATTAAAAGGGTTTTGTTTTCTTGATTAGAATGAAAAGATTTATATAAGACATTGAAAATTTCAATATATGAAATACATCTTATTATATCAAATTTTATTCATAAAATATAAATAAAATACCTTATTAGTGAAACATTTCTATTCCAATTTATTTAAAAGTATCTTAGTAGTTATTAATGCAACTTTGTGAAAAGTTAACAAAACCTTTTTAGCAATTTAAAATTTATGTCATAATTTATGAAATATCATTTGACTTTAGGGGTTTTGTTTCTTGCATTAAGACAGCATTTCTGAAAGTTAGACAATCAAACTGTTTCATACAGACCCAAAGTAACAATGAAAGATTAACATTCTAATAATTGTATATTTTCATTGACATTGTTATCTAATTTCCCTTTGGGATCAACATATTATGGAATATCAATAGTTAATATATATATTTATTATCTTTGAAGCTGTTCTTAATGCAGGATTTGCTTTACCTTGTCATATAACACATAAAAAGCAAAAGGCAGCTATAATGGTACTTCCACTAGGAACGAGGTTCGATTCCTTGAGCTGCCCTTTTTGTGCTGACAATTGAAGGTCCAAGAAACCTGTTAAGCTTGAATTATTATTATTGAAGTTTTTACAAATGTAGTTTTTTAGTTTTCTTTAATTTAAATATAGTATTTAAATATAAAAATCTCAGATTTTTGTTTTAATATATTGAAGTCATTATAAAAAATGGCCGATCTTTAAAGCATTTTAATATTAAAAAAAGAAATGTCTTGGGAATTTTGGTTTTGGGTATTGTTCTCTGCCGCTTTCTTTATTTGTCCACCACATGGAGCCAGGAGACCCAAATTACCTGGAGGATGGGCCTTACTCCTGGACCTGGAGCAGTCTGCCAGCATGTCAACACCTCAGTATTAACCTATCTAGGTACGTTCAACCACTCTGAGCTTTTCTGTGAGGTCACATAGCAAATCTGGAAGTTTGGCAAGAAATTGAATAATGTTTTATTAATATCGTTTTCTTTTTTAGAGTTACCTTGTGTGTTTGGCTCCCTTCTCTGGATGGGCAAAAGGCGTGGCAAAGGGCAGAGGTTCCTGCAGTACTGCTGATGGCCTCATTGGACTGAACCACCTGTGTCATGCTGGGGGCGTCTTTTTTTGGGTTTATTTCATTTTTTGTGCTAGTTGTGAGGTTGCAGCCATTTTCTCCCCTATTGTGTCCACATGGTTTAGCTAAACCAGTATTTAAATCCCATTATGTCTCATCTCAGTTAGATCTGTTTGTTGTCAGTTATGTCTTGAGTCTACTAATTTTTGTTGACCTCTTTTATTGGTATGCCTGTTTAATTGTTATGTTAACCTTTATTCATACTTTTGGGTAAATAAAAAAAACACCTTTTTTTCAATTCAACACCTGTTTTGCATTTTTTACTGTCTGGTCCCCAACAGCGAGTCAGACATCTAGCCTCCAAGATGACAATATTTGTAAACTTTATTTTCTGACATAACTGTAAATGTAAGAATCCTTACTTAGTCAGTGTTGTAACATTCGGTTTTTATTGTGGTTAAATTTAGAGCAGTTCTAAACGTCAGTTGCGAAAAGAAACATTTGAGCAAGAATCTGTGTTAAAATCATAGAAAAGGCAACTGTTTCAATGTAGCATTCCAAAACTGTTTATCCAATTAAACCTTTCTCCTGGAAATCATGAGTAAAACAATTTATGATTTATTTAATTTATAATTTTAGTACTCGAAAACACACTGAAATCCAATAGTCATGATGTAGAGCATAACAGAAAATTCTTGGCGCTTTAAAGCAAGTGAGACCAACTTGTTATCTGTCATCCAACACAGAATCATCTTGATTTGTATATCTCACTATTTTTGCATAGCTGTCAATCTTTTTAATATTCATGTTCAGAAGAATTTGACATCTAATAAGTTTTAGATTCTGTCACTGAAAACCTGCATCCTTGGACCAATAAAATGACAACCCCATCTGCAGTTCAGTAACAGAATTTGACAACAATTCTACAATTGTGCAGAAATATTTTGACAGGTAACAGTACATCAATTTTAGGGCCTGTGTTTTTTTTCTAAACCATTATAAATAAAGCAACACAGATTATTTAGAAGACACAGCTGACTTCGTATTTATAAAGATATCATACACAAAAAGAAGACAAATATAACATGAGTCCACTTCAACTCCCATGTTCACCCAGAGGTTTTCTTATAAGGCTGTCATATTGTCACTGCACAAAACTGGCCCTCAGGAATTCAATGTGGAAGAGAGGTACGTTAGTGGCATTCAAAATAAAAGCATAACAGAGAAAATATATTTGCAGTGTTTATAAGTATGTGCTTAACGTTGGTGAGGGGCATCTTTTACAGAACCACTTCATAGAAAATTTCTATGAAACATATGGGTCCATTTAGATTCAATAACATTTTATGTTTAAAGTTTTGGGCAAATAAGTTCTCCCAAAATGTCTCTGAAGAGCAGGATTGGATTGGACTTATGTTAACATTAACTGCATGGTGTTTTTAGCAGCGAGCCCTGGTGAACAAAGCTCTCATGCAGATCGGCTGATGTAGCAAGGAAATATAGCTGACGGAATAACCTACAGGGCATGGTGGAGAGAAATTACAATTCAAGTCTGTAGGGATCCTAAGTGGTCAACAAAGGTCATGCATAACCAGTTTGGTGCCAATCGAAAGGTGAGTGTGTGATTTAGAGACAATCGTGTGCATATGGTGAGGCACAGCCATTTCGCCACGCCCCCATGGGTCAGCTAGCTTTGACAAAGTTCATAGACAAATTTTTTTTATGTCAGAGGATTAATTCCATATGAATAACAGTAAAAGTAAGAAATACAGTATAAAAAACTAGTGACATCCTGTCGGAAGTGGGCGGAAAAAGGTGATTTCATCTGTCCATGACAATGTGATGAGAGTGGTTCAGTAGTCAGACATAGGAAGTCTGATGCAGCTTTAACCTTTTATGTGGAAGTTATCGCACTTGATGTTATATGATGAAAAGTCAAAGTTTGGCACTCAGCCACGCCCACATGCTTTGATGTCAAAAAAAATTCCTATGATAACTTTTGACCTTTAATGTCTGAAGTCTCTGCTGACTGAGTTTGAAGTCTGTATCTCAAACGCTGTAGGAGGAGTTCGATCAGATGCGACGTCTCTGACAAATATGAATTGGCGGCTCTGATCCAAAATGGCCGACTTCCTGTTGGGTTTGGACCATGACTCCAAGAGACATTTTTGTAGGTCCTGACAAGATACACATGTGTACCAAGTTTCATATTTCTAGGTGAAAGCATGGCTTGGGGCTGATCATTTAAAATATTCTAGGGGGTGTGGTAGAGAAATTAGGCCACGCCCACCAAATATTACACTGGATTCCTGTCAGGGGATAGACAAGCATCGATCTCAGTGAGTTTGGTGAAGCTGGGCTGAAACGTGGAATCTACAGCCAAACGTATGGCAGCGGCGCGACCTCTGACGGCCACGCCCTCTATGGAAAATTCTTGGCGCTTTAAAGCAAGTGAGACCAACTTGTTATCTGTCATCTAACACAGAATCATCTTGATTTGTTTGAGAGAACCAGAGATGGAGCTTTCCAAGGGAAAAAAAGGCACTTCCTGTTCTGAGGGGGCGGGGCTTAGATGACGTCAGACGATGATGACATAGGATCGTCAGGCATCCCACCAGGATCACTCATGGCATGTTTGGTGTAGCTCGGCTCAAAATTGGGGAATCTATAGCCAAATGTATAGACACGGCGTTAAAGGTCACTTCGCCAAGCCGCCACGCCGACCTACTCCATCGAATACAAACGTGGTTTGAATCCATAACACACCAACAGGTTTTCTGTCTGTGGACACTGTTTCATATTGATTAGGAGAAAGGGGTCAGATAGCGACTGTTCAGAGTAATATATGACACTGTTACTGACTGGCCAAGGTGACGTCACCATCTGACCAAGACAATCTGATGAGAGTTGGTCTGTAGTCAGATATAGGAAGTGCTATGCAGCTGTGACCTTCTATGTGGAAGTTATCTCACTTTGATGTTTTATGGCGAATAGTCAAAGTTTGTGACTCAGCCATGCCCACATGCTTTGATGTACAAAAATTCCTGTGATAATGTTTGACCCATAATGTCTGAACTCTCTGTTGACTCAGTTTAAAGTCTGTATGTCAAAGGCTGTAAGAGGAATTCGATCCGAGGCGATGTCTCTGACAAACATGAATTGGCAGATTTGATCCAAAATGGCCGACTTCCTGTTGGGTTTGGACAATGGCTCCAAGAGACTTTTTTGTAGGTCCTGACAAGACACACATGTGTACCAAGTTTCATATTTCTAGGTGAAAGCATGGCTTAGGGTTGTTTATTTAAAATATTCTGGGGGGGGGCTATAGAGACATTAGGCCACGCCCACAAAATATTGTCATGGATTTCTATGGAGTGGCCCACAAGCATCGATCCAAGTGAGTTTGGTGCAGCTGGGCTTTAAACTGTGGATTTCACGGCCAAACGTAAGAAGACGGCGTTACAGGTCACTTCGCCACACCCACCTTCTCCATCAAAAACAAACAGGGTTGGAATCTCTAACACACCAACATGTTTTCTGTCTGTGGACACAGTTTCATGTTGATTAAGTGAAAGGGGACAGATGGCAACCGTTCAGAGTAAAACATGACACTTCCTGTTCTCAGGGGGCGTGGCCTAAGTGATGTAATCATTTGACCATTGATTATTATAGGGGACCCAATGATGATCAATCACTGAAAGTTTGGTCCCAATGTCTGCTTTTGTGTAAGAGTTATAACAGTTTTGTGTTTCATGGCGAATAGGTGAACTTTGACCCCTGGTATGACCCCTTCAGCATGCACGAAAAGTCACCGTTTTGATAACTTTTAATCGGCCATGCCTTATGAACGATCTGACCGAGTTTGAAGCAGATCGATCAAAATCCCTAGGAGGAGTTTGATCAAATTCGACGTCTGTAAACGGCCAAAATGGGGTTAAAATCGGAAATTCAATCCAAGATGGCCGACTTCCTGTCATACTTGCACTATGACAATAATTGTAAATTCTGAGTGTCTTGGGGAGCTATACAGGCGTACCGAATTTCAAGTCTCTACGATAAACTAAGTGAATAGGAATGGGTCTTTTGAAAGTTGCTAGGGGGCGCCCTTGAGCCGTTTCTTGTACGATTTTGGGGACGACCTTAAAATACGTGCATTTTCACCAGGCTCTATGCGCATGCCAAGATTGGTGAGTTTTTGAATATGATAAAGCCCCCAAAAAGCCAATTTATTTTACAAAAGCATAATAATTTACAGCAGAATTTCAATAGGCCTTCGCAGCGCTTAGCTGCTCGGGCCTCATTAAACTATAGTCATTAAAGAAGGTTTGACATGGACTCAGACAAACAAGGAAAAGCAATAATATAATTCTAACTACACTAAATACCATGAAGCACTAAACTGAAGTGAATTAAAACATGAAGCTAAATAAAAGAAAAGCAAAACAAACCAAAAACCCAGTGTCCTGTCAGATGTCTGATTATATAATTGTTTACTTTAATCACATAAAATATTTAAAAATATAATCTCATTACATGTATGTTTATTACCTGAAATATTTAAATATCTATTTTTTACTTAAAAAATGATTCATTTCTTCACGTTTACATGCAACCTGAAGTGTTTGAATCAAACGATCCATGGATGTTTAATACATTAAATGATTAAATGAGAGAAAACAGCCATTTTAACTGTATTGAACCCAAATGGTTCCTGATCCTCTCCAGCCTTGCTGAGCTCAGATCCTGGTTTCTTCCTCCTCAGCCTCCAACTTGCTCCTCTTCTGTTGCCTCCACTGTGTTTTCATTCTTTATCTCTTCTGGGGTCAATAATGAAAACAGTCTCTGTAACTTGTTGATGGTTTTGCTGTATCTCCTCTTTAATTGACGTCCATGTCGGTCCGGCTTATGTGTCGTTTGCCTTCATACGTTGGTTTGCCTTCAAGAGGACAAATCAGAACATACATCAGTATTAATGCTGTTAATTTGATAACACTAGTAAAATAGTTTACTTCACAATAATGGAATAACCTCGATGTCCACTGACAAAACTCGGACTTTGCTACATAAACAATATTAACCCGACTTAAACAACAGAAACTGATCATGAGACACTCGGACAAAATCATAGAACATAGAAAATCATAGAATCATAGAGCCTCTAAGGTAAAGACTCACCTGTGTAAAGTCGTGATGTCATGTCCTCAACCTCCATCGCCTTGGTGGAGTCGACATTCAGATAACTCCTCTCCAAAATGACCACAAAACAAGAGGGGGTACGTTGTCCCTTTAATGGAGCCCGTTGGAGGAGGGTAAAACTGAGAAATAAACATACATTCAGAAATAATACATATTAGCAAACAATACAGCACTTACAAACAGCGAAATTATTCTTACAAAATTAAATACATACCAACAGTACGGAAGCGCATTGCTGTCACGCAGGAAAAAAAAAATTCGAGCGCTATCACGTTTTAACGTGATATGTATCATGTTTTAACAAGATACATATCACGTTATAACGTGATATGTATCTTGCTAGGGGGGCTATCACGAGCCCCCCTAGCAAGCGCTATCACGTTAAAACGTGTTACGTAACACGTTAAAACGTGATATGTATCACGTTTTAATACGTTTTAACATATCACGTTTTAACATATCACGTTATCACGTTTTAACGTGATATGTAACACGTTAAAACGTGATACGTAACACGTTAAAACGTCATACGTAACACGTTAAAACGTGATACGTAACACGTTAAAACGTGATACGTAACACGTTAAAACGTCATACGTAACACGTTAAAACGTCATACGTAACACGTTAAAACGTGATACGTAACACGTTAAAACGTGATACGTATCACGTTATAACGTGTTAAGTATCACGTTTTAACGTGATCCGTATCTTGTTAAAACGTGATACCTATCACGTTATAACGTGATAATTTGATGTCCAGAAAGTGGCGGTGTTATGTTAGCCTATTACAGTGGCTAACATGAATCGGTCAGGTTTCCCTTGGTGTTTG
>CAEGAF010060115.1:0-71825 GCA_903067075.1 Micropoecilia bifurca
GTCGCGTGAGCCAACACAACCCTACAACATCCAGAGCCTTAAGGAACTCCGGGCGGATCTCATCCACCCCCGGGGCCCTAAGGCCACCGAGGAGTTTTTTGACCACCTCGGCGACCTCGTCCCCAGAGATTGGCGAGCCCAACCCAACACACATGGTTGTGTGTTTCTTTAAAGTGCTGGTCATGATGCTGTTCCTTCAGATTTAAACTTCAAACAGCTGTTATCCAACGTTTTTTTTATAGTCACACCCAGGTATGTACTTAACCACTCCCACCATTTTTCCTTTCACTTTGTACATGCGGTGACCATGATGAAAAGATGTTCGATTTTCTCAAGCGTGAAACAGCACATTATGTACTGATGGAACATAATGCACTATTATTGCACAACAACACTTTAAGAGCTCATTTCAATGTGTGAGCTACAGAATCTCACAACTGTTTGCTATATAACTTTTCTCTCAAAAATAAGATGTGCATTGATCACCATTTTTGCTCTTAGCAAAAGAAAATGATTGCATTTGATATGTTTTACAGTTCTTCACCTCACCTGGTTTAAACTGATGCCTGTTGCAGAAACTGATGAGACAAATCACCCTTTGAGGAAGGTTTGTTGGTACAGTGCCATGACTAAGTAGGAGGTTCCAAAAACTAGGGTGGGAATCCTGAATTGTTTGTGTCTCTTATCGTTTATGTAATCATTAGTAATTTTGGGGGGAGATTTAGTGATTAGTATCACTTTCTAATGACGTATAAGCTTTACCAAAAATATGCTGCCAAATATCTGTAAAGCAGAAGTAGCTGTTTCCCTTTTGTTTTGGAAACCAGAGCAATCACCCATTTAATGCATGGAAGAGCGATGAATAGGATAGATATTAGAAAATTATGCAAGACTGGTTGGAGAAAAAAAATGAACCCTGTGTATGAGTTTAATCCTTTTTTCAAACATTTTCCATACTAAATAATCCTTTTGAACCATTCTTAGGTTCACTAAGTTTCATCTTTTCTTTTGTGTGGCGCAACTAGTTTCACGTCCTTCTTTTTGCTTTGTGGAAATTTTAAATCCTGTTTTTCAGCCACAGTGTTTTCTTTCCTTGACACATGCATGTCTGTATTTAGGTTCACTACATAATATTTGGAGATTAGTGACCAGAATGAAATGGGATTTATGTATCAGTGTGGTGCCCTTGCAGTGTTTTGACCCAACAAATAATGATTGGTCCAAGGCTGCAGACAGCAGAAGTTTCAAGACATTCAGAAATCTGGAAAATATTTTGGCATTACTCACTCAGGGGTGTGTGTTGCCAGGAATGGCAATGTGGAAAATTGGAGAAAGAACAAGTTGGGACAACGAAGACTTCTTTCACTTTGTTACATTTCCAGAAAGCTGTGAATCATTTTGATCCACCCATTTTTTTTTTTTAAATTTATGACAACATGAATTTGATTTCACATGCAGATTTTGTACCACATATATTATCAAATAAAATAGAATTATTTACAATAAAATACCCAAAAGAGAAGAAAATCCAAAGACAGCAATAAAATGTTAGTACTCTAAACATATTTTTCCCATTATATATGTTCTTTTGTAGTCAGCAAATTAGATTATTTATATAGGGACTTTCAAAGAAAATGGTAACAAAGTGTTTCACAGAAAGTAACCCAATAAAATATGATGCACAAAACACAAAACAATCATAAAAATCAAAGTCAAAACACTGTTAAAGGTTGACTAAAAAGTCTTGAGTTGCTTCTAGAAAGCACCAGAAGAAAACCTGAGCAGTTTTCAAATGACGATAAGCATCTTCAGCCATCACAGTTCTGCCAATGTGTTTTACTGCTATTGTGATTTCTTTTTTTTAATGCAGTTAATGTTGGACCAGATCATGTGACACAATTCACACTTTTCTAAAGTTTCCACTTTTGTTGTATCTGTTCATAGAATATTTTCTAAAATTTCTTGGAGCACAAGATATTTTGGAATGTAAAACATACCTTAGGAATTAGGAATGGCTTTGCAACCCTTACGTAACAGATACCAGTGACTTTGTTTCTAATCTCCTGAAGAATTTAGTTTTGTATTTTTTTTTTCATTTAATAAATGGTGTATCTGCTATTTGGATTCACACAATTTTTATTTGTCTGATGTTGCAATTTGATTCATAATAAAAAAAGAAAAAAACAAAAGATATATTTTAGTAGAAATTCTTTCTAACAGCACTTTTATTTCCATAAAAGTTTCTGAAACCTTGTGTTACAGATGGGTTTTATGCATATAAAGTGTTACAGAGACATTTTATCAGAGTCCTGCATGTTTCCTCCTTTCATTCAAAATGTCATGTCTCCTTATTTGCATTCTTTTTTACTTGATGAGTTTCAAATGTCCAAGCATGAATGACTGTGAGCTGCTACTGAACATACGCACCACCCCTTTTCTGACTGCCATGTCTGACTTTTTTTTGGGCTTTTTATTCAGAATTTTATCAAATTTAATAATTCCAGTTCTCACAGATGACATGAGATAACTCAACTGCATGAAGCCCCCTGACTGGTGGTTCTGATGTTTTATGCCAAACAAAGATGTAACCATCTTTTCACCTTTTGCCAAGACGCCTTCTGAGAACGCCTCTATGAACTATCAACTGCCTTCATCAACAGCACATCTGTTTCCCAAACAAAGGCTTACTCATCTGTGATATTTGGATATAAGAAAACATTCTGATCCCACCAGTGTTGTGAGAACGTGAAATGATGCTTATCGGTACATCCAGATATGATGCTTATCGGTACATCCAGTTTTTGTGAATGTGTCGTCTACTTTGGAGAAAAAGGTTTGGAGCAAAATGAAAGTCTCAGGTTAAGGTTTTTTTTTTCCAGCTGCAGTTTCCAGATTAAGTTGATTTGTAAACTGGTTGCCTGGCATTTAATTTGACTGCATGCGGGTCACATTAGCAAAACTTTGCATTTTGGAGCTTTGCATGAAAAGGAATCGGACATGCAATCAAAAGGCTACAGCAGCATGTCAGAATGAATGGATTCAAACTCTATATTTCATCTCTTATTTCAAAATGAAAAAAATTACAACTATTATACATGAAATGCTGTGTTTCTTCTTTAAATTAAGTTTAAGTTTTAACCAAATGCTGATTCATGATAGTGAGCCAGCTGGTGGGGTTGGAAAGAAAGACTAAGAAGAAAGCTGGTTGAACACCAACATCATCAGATTTCATTGATCCTCTTCTCCTTATATGCTAAAGAGTTAGCACAGATTAGTGCTAACAATTCTCAGCTTTCATTACCTAACAAACGTTGATACAAGCTGGAAATAGTTTATGGTGTTGTGTCTTGAATTTGAATATATTGGATGTGGACAAGTACCAGTCCTCCTGTAACCCTCAAGATTAGTAGGTATATAAACAAATCAGTGGATGCATGAAATTTAATTTATTTTTTTTTATTGACTTAGCTTATGTTCTTTTTTTTCAATAAACTTTCTGTTAGCTTAAAGTTGGTCTTGGGTTTCTATAGACCATTAATTGTTAACTTTTCGATCATCACAACATTCATGTTGAAGTTCATCATGTGCCAGATTTAGTCACAAAGACAAATTTGCATGTGTGGCCTCTTCCGTAGGAGAGTGATGATACAAAGGCAAAAATATTAAATTAGGTAGGATGGATACCAGGGACGGACTGGGATGAAGAAAACAAAAACACCTTGTAAACCAGGGGCCATTTTTCACAGAATGGCTCCTGATGTGCATGAACAGACCTGTCTTCGTATTGTCATGATCCCATGATGATAAACCACAAAGTATTCAGAACAAGTGGCCTAACAAAAATGTAAGTGACTTGTTTGTTCTCTGTTGTAACAGGACAAATATGCCTGGCTACATATTTACTATATTGTAGGATATAACCAATATGTATCCTACAGAGTTGAATACATATTGGCTATTGGTTAGTATTGGTTAGTACAACTGTACTATGCTGTATTAGCACAATACAGTTTGCTGTGTTAATTTCTTTCAGTTTGTTATGATCCTCTAGATCATTTCTTATATATTTTTTTTTACATTCATTTATTTCTGCACAGGTGTAAAGAGTTTGCAGACGTTCTCAGAACTGCTCAGCGTCATTTCATGTCCTCCTCCTTCCCCCAGCTAATATTTATGTTTTTTGCTGTGTTTTATTGGTTTGACACCCAGTAATTATCATAGTATTGTCTCCTAGAGGTGTCAGCTGTTATTGTTGCTCAATCCGATGTTTCCGTTGATGAACAAAAACGTGAATCATAATGTTGACTACATGACTACATCGTAAATTAATTTGGAACATCTTCATAGTGTACAGATGACTAGTTCTCAGAACGACACTGATGTGACAGACTCCCTCCTCAAATGTAGATGTTCTCTGATAAGTCAGCATGTTGATCCGGAAGCCTGTTATCTTCTGGGCGATGCCAGACTCAGAGGTATTCAAGAAATGTCTCCCACAGAATGTGTGTGTTCTAAGACATCCACGTGTTTTTCATCTGTTATCTGATGATCAATGCCCTAAAAATGATCACTGAATCCGCTCTGCACCCTGTCATTGTTTTAAAGTTAGAAAAGAAAATGAAAAAAGAGGGGATGATTTTCCTTTTAGAGAAGCAAACTTGCTTTAGTTTTTATCACATTCAAAAGGGTCTTTTGTCTCCATCTCTTCTGCAGCAGTTTTCTTTTTGGAGCACCTATTAAATCTGAAATTAACCTATAATTTATCTAACTGCAAAAATTATAACCTACAGACTAAAAAGTTGTGCATTGACTTAAAGAACTCCCATAGCTCCACATGACATTTCTTAACACCCTAAATGAGCTTTTTGTACAGAAAATAGACGTGAAACTTTACATCTCCAAGCTCATCAGTTCTGTTTGCATTAATAACAGCTTCAGAGCAATGAGTTGTCCTCACCCTGCTAATGTTGGAGCAGCAAAACAACTGCTGCATCAGTTTTAGTCACAGTAATATAAGATGGTGAAATAGAAATAGACAGACTTTTGATCCTTTGATATATTGTTATGGTTCTGGTATAGCTAGACTTTGCTTAGAGGCTGCAGTGATGATAATGTTATCATCAAGATGCAACAGTACAAAATCTCTGTTTGCATTAATGGCAGCTGATACAGACCTTCAAAAGCTCTGTTACCATTTTTAACTCATTATGAATCTTTAACAGACCTTCAGTGAGAGACGATTGTCAACAAGCACAAGTTAGTTACAGCAGCAGCAGATTTAAATATGTGGTAGCACAAGAGAAAGACGTAAGAACAGGAAACATGTCTGCTAAGGTTATAAAACATGACAGGAAGTGTTGGCAACTTAGTCCTTAAATGAAAATTAAACCAGATTTAATTGGGACTCAATTCTATATCCAATAAAAACCAAGTCCCAATACCTGCTGTTTTGTCCTGTCTGAGATTTTATGTCCTCTGCACCCACAGCTGTACATTCATGTCTTTTTCCAACACATTATTGAAAATTGATTTTACTAAATTTTGGACTAATCTTGCAATCTATGTATTTTTTTTATATTTGTAATGATGTTCACAATAAAAGTGAGATTCTATTACCAACTACAACTTCCTGTTTGTCTTGGTCATGTAATTTGCTCTTTGCACTTTGCTCACATAACCCCAGCTGTCCATGACAAAGCAAAACCTTCTGTTAAACTTGTAATTTAGACTGAAACTTGTATTAACAAATGTACAATATCCACTCAGATCAGTATTGAGGACAAACATTGATGAGGATAACTTTGCTATATCCATTCACCATTTTCAATGTTTTTGTTCAATATAATGAGTATTTTTTTAAACTTTTATGCATTTAGATTTTGGTTAGGGTGGATGTGACTTTTTTACAATTATGTGTCTTTATTGGAGTTTCTTGAATTTTGTAAATTTTCCATGCAAGTATTGTAGAGGAAGTATATTTATTCTAAAACATAGAACAAATTTCAGGAAACAAAATAAAATAAGGAATGACTTCAGCTTGTGCCAAATGCACGATGTGGCAGTGGCGCCTGATAAAGTTGAATGAGCGAAAAGCTGAATGGAGCCAGATGGCTGAGGCATCCGTGCCGTTCATGGTCACATGGCGGATTGCATTTCCTTTGTCTCTGAGCCCCACATGCTTGGTGAAAAGAGGGGATCCGATTTCCCGTGTCTTTGATGTCTCCTCCTCCCACGCTTCCCCGCCTCCTTTCTTTTCAGGCACCCTCTCGCCCTCCCACCCAGACAAACACAAACACATGGGCCTTCTGCTGACGGGAAACCCAATCGCTTGGTGGAAACTGGCCATGAGCTTGAATAAGCTCCCTGAATGAACGCATGTGGAAAACATTTAAGACAGAACTGAGTCCAAAACTGAAGACGCCATAGACTCTGTCTGATACTAAATTAGAATACATGGCAGAGTCATCACTTATCTGAACACTTACTGGGTTTGATTGTCAGTTTTGTAAGGTAATGAGATAAAGCTGTTACTAGGGTCTTTGGATCACTTTGATGCTGTACATTGTGTTGAGCCTGAAACATCTTTCCATTCAAACACATTTAGCAAACATTCAACAAAAGAACAACACACTGTGCCTTATTGATTCAAATAAAGAGTCAGCATGAGAGAAGCCAATGAGATTTTGACATATCCACAGGTAGAAGTTGATCCTTCAGGGTAACAGGAAAGCAAACAGAGGGGAAGAAAAAGAGTTTTGTGCAACCTGATGTCATCCACATGTTACTAAGGAACAATTTACTAAGATAACAGCAGGTTATGATGTCACTGTTGAACAAGAGCTCCAAAGGTTAGAAACCAAAAGTCGTCGGTGTTCGTTGGGCTTCAGGCTGCAGTTTTGCAAACCATAATATTTACATTCAGCATGTGACCTTAATTTCCATACAGCCCATCTCCTGGAGGTGGCAGCGATGAAAGGGGGGTGATCCATCTTAACAAACACTGGCCACTGCCATCTAATTTATACCACCAAACACCACGTGGTATGTAAACCATCCCTTTGATTGCATTGTTTTGGGAGGCTTCAGCTTAAAAGGGTGGGGTAAACTCACGCCCTGATGGGGTCCGCCAACCAGACTGCTCAGGTCAAGAGGGGCCCCTTCCCGCACACAGCCATTTCACCATCTTCCTGCAGCAGGGCTGATGTCAGGGCCGAGGAATGTCGAAAACAGAGCACACTGGGGGGCCTTGTTCTTCCACTCTGAATAGTCCTGGGCAGGAATCCAGAACACATGCCACACACGCAGCCCTGCGAGGAGGACGGGGGCCTGGTGGGGGCCGGGTGGGGGCCGGGTGGGGGGAGCTGGTCCAGAGTGTGTTTTTCTCTAGAGTTAGTGTGTCCAGGGAAAAACACACTAACTAGGAAAATCTAAGGGTGTTCAGACAGATGGAAATAAGATGAGTCTGAAACTGTGTCCTACTTTTCAAAGACTGCGGTCTAAAACTATGTTGTTGTTTTATTTTTTTTTTATGATTTCTTATGCAGATAAAGTCTTTTAATCAAAATAGATTGAAAATGTTTTCAAACATTGTTTCTCTGAAATGGATAGTATCAGATGAAGACTCTGAAACCACATCTAAGACTGCAAACAATGTCAAATATGGGGAAAAAGAAAAAGAAAGAAAACATTCCAGTTTTGGTCCACTAACTTGCAATCAGCATAATAATTCAGTAAATTGATACTTGCTGTCACAAATAATTTGTTAAAAAAATAATCATTCATAATTTCTAAGTGTCTACAATGTGTTAATGAATGGACAACTGAGACTGACTTACCAAAAAGGCAGAAATCATTTTAATTAACAATTGTTCCCTACATATAAATAAACTCACAGGTGTCAAACTTGTTGTCCTGTAATTATATTGGGCTCACTAGATAATTGCAAATATCTATCAGGTCTGCTGATAGGCAGCACATGCACCTCCACTAATATAAATACCCAAATAAAGTGACATGACCAAGAGGAGCTACAGATCTGCAGCACAGGTGGAAATGTTTGTTGCATAATTATTTGTCATCTACTCCTGAAATCTGTCTCTTAATGAGGACTTAATGGAAAACTGTCTGATCTCATAATCTGTTTTTATCCTCCTGGAAGGAAATAAGATAAGGAAGAAAAACATCAAGAGGCTTTGTGCATATTTCTGTGATAAGCCTAGTCTAAACATGTTCTGGTCTCTTTCTCTTTCAGTCTGACGTGACGTCAGACTGAAAGAGAAAGAGACCAGAACGGTAAAAAATTGGAGAACAACACGAACATCAAGGATAGATCTCATTTCAAACCCTTTAGGCAGAACTCAGTAATAACAGACTTGAAACTGAATAAAATGTTCTTGATTTCAAATTCATACAATACACTCATGAGAACAGGAACACCCTGGAGGCTGAAGTCAACCAAAGGTCTCACCCTCTGTTTTGAGTCATGCATCACATTTGGTCTGCTAAAAAAAAAAAAAAAATAGAGATCAAGATGTCATCCAGATAAATGTAATCAAAATACCACATACAGCAGCTGAAACACAATTACATCACATCTGAAAACAGAAGTTCTGCTTTGGCAACCCTTTCTCTGATAGATAACTTGATGACGTCCAACCAATGCAATGGTTAAAACCAGAGGAAGAAAGGTTGCTAGGTGGCAACGCCAAGCCGTCAAAATAAAAACATTATGACTCCAAACCTAGACTGAACATATTGTCCCACTTTTCAGCTTTGCTGTTTCTTTGTATCTTTATCAAGCGGATTAAAATAAATATTTTTACCGTTAAAGACACAAAAGCGAGATGGATTACAGGCTGGTGATTCATAACAGCCAGGCCTCATTGACGTATGTATCTGAATGACTCCTACATAATTTTTAGTTTTCATTAGAGATTATTTTTAAAACTTCTAATCTCAGAAAATATTTTCAACCCAAGTCCTAATAAAGGATGCACTTCTGTTCTAACCAGTCACTCTGTTCTAAAGTAAAACTTTTTATTTGCACGTCTCAATGATACCAACCTGCAATTATGCTTCCAAGATCTTCAAGGTGTGAAGCAGTTTCAACATGAAGACTTTATCTTAATGACCTTGAAAGACTTTGAAGGATATTAAAGACATATATTTTTAAATTCCTGCAATTTTGCTCACTTAGAAAGATTTCCTTCTCTAGTACCAAGTTTAATGCAAGTTTTATGATTAGCAACAGAAATCAGCTGATATTTCATTATGATTCAGTTTAATCTGTCTGGCTGGTTACAACATCAAATATTTCTTCTTTTTCCAATTAGTGACTATCTCATGATAAGTGCTGCCAGATCTTTCGGACAGAAACACTCTTTGATGTTGATGCTCTTACTGAGGGAGGAAGACTCACTCAGCCATTTTCAGTGGAAGCATAATAGGAAAAGGAATTGATTTTTAAAAATTGCATTTGTCTGCTGCCATTCAGGCTAAGAGAGGGCTCAAAACTTTTACTTCACATCTACTTCTAAAATATGCACTTTACAATCATAATTATTATTGTTTCAATAATTAATTGGTGTAATGTTGTTATTTGCGTAGTTAAATTGCTTCTTTTTATTTTTCTAAAATATGAGAAAGTTATAACGTATTTACAAATTTGCATAGCCAATATCTGAATTACTTTAATATTTATTTTTAAATATTGTCACTCAAATATATCTGATAACTTATCAATTTATTGCAAAACATAAAGAAGCACTAATTGATATTCAGAACATTTTCTATCACAGTTTTGTAAAAGCTGATTATATAACTAAAAATTGTTGATGACTGAAAAAAGAGAAGAAAAAAGAAATGCACTTTGCAACTTTTTAAGGGTTAAGGGACACGCAAAGTATGACTCAGCTCTAAAGGCTAACAGGGAAGCTATCAGACAAACAGTTGACCCATGTAATGATGTTGTATAACAGAACCAGGGAGTCTCACATGATGATGGCATGCAGAGATTCTTTCAGTGACGTGTCTGAAGCCTGGCATCGATTCATGGGGCCTCCTGTCCCTTCCCTGTTATTATAAGGTCCAGTCACGTCTGATAGGATTACATTAAGATGTTATGTAACCCCGATTCATGTAGATGTTATGTAACCCCGATTCATGTCCAGACATGTCCTTCCACCATTCATTTTAGCTCGGTCCAGGAATCTGCCTTCCCACTGCTGTACTGAACAAGATGTTCCCAACAAGTGACGCAGCAGTTTATGTGGAATGTGAATTAGAAGCAAAACAAGCTGTGGGTCTGCATGTGCTCAGCTGGGACTGGTCCACAGGATATTTGCAGCCAGAACGGTCAGACAGTACTTTCTGATCTCAGGGAACTAAGGAACAACTAAAATGTGATATGATGTCATTTGATTTCGAATGGGAGGCTTAACGATTGGCCATGAATAAACCCAATTTCACCAAAACAAACACATTTTTTAAAAGAACTTTAATTGAAACCTCAGAAGTATTTAAAGTTTGATCTAACCCACGATATTAAAATGGAAATTAATTGAGCAATTTCTTTGAACAATGTGGTTGGGTCTAAAAGAGAAGTTTAGGTGATCATGTGATTAGATTCAAGAGTTTAAGATCAGCAAAAACAATTTCAACACAATGTACCACTGAGTGAAAGATTTATGACAAAAGGCATATATTGTATCATTACAAAAAGCAAATAACATGAATGAAAAGACAAAGCATACTTTTTTATTTGTTTCAACAAAACACATTAGAAATGGGTTAAATAAAGCTATGCATGAAAGAAAGATCTCTTCTCTATAACCATAATAAACTATTTCTATCTTATACGGGTCTTATACATGTAATGACTTACCAGATTTGCTTTGTAGGGAATATACAAATGCAGGTTTATAATTGTGAGTTTGAAGAGAAGTGATACCTCCTTTCTTTTTTACTCGTTTAAATCTGAAAAGTGTGGCATGCATTTGTTTCCAGCCCCTTGAATGAATAATTTACAGTGAGCTCAGCTGCAGGTCATTTAGGTTTTTTCTCTTCCAATTCTTTGCTAAAAAGCAGCTTGAGATTAGTCATCTGTGAACATCTATTTTCAAGTCTTGCCACAAAGACTCATCTAGATTTAGCTATGAGCTATTCTTATTCATAATTATGCTTTGACTTATTGTAGGCATATTGTAGGCATATACTTTTCAGTTGGAATGTGAATCTCCACCTTGGGTTTCAGTCTCAAAGGTCTTTTATAGACTTTTCACTGCACTTACCTGCATCTGTCCTCTCATTAATTCAGACCAACTCCACTGCATGATGCTGCCACCATCGCATTTCATAGTGGGGATGTTTTGGTCAGGTTGATGCAGAGTATTAGTTTTCCACCACATATGGATTTATCTACAGGTTGAACAACCTTAGTTTGGCTCCAGATCATCTTCTTACATTTGCTCTGTTCACTACATTACAAACTTTAAAGCGTTGGATGTCTATACCTTAAGATTGGGTAGACGTTAGCTTCTACATGGTGATACCAAGATGGTTTTCACTGTGCATATTAATGCATATTAAGGTGTAGTTGGTGTTTGAACTACAAAGTTATAAGTGTTTTTGGAGGGAGTCTCAAGTATCACTATCATGCACATTTGCTTATTTTGTTTCAAAAAAGGAGCAGCTGATTACTCAGGATTAAACTAAAACTCTAAACAGTCTGTGTCCAGGATGTGTGGAGTCTGCAGAGATGTTAGCTGACTGTTTCCTGACCAGAAAACAGTATAACTCCTGGATGGGGGAATGTGAGCCATTGTTCTTTGCAGTTTGGCTGCATCTTGTTTAATGGTGGAGACAAACCATGCAGTGATGAATGAACACTGGACAGTCTGATTATGGTGGTTGATGAGATGATTAGCAGCTTTGGTGTAAGGCAGGACTTCTTGAGTTACTGCAGAAAGTGCAGTTTTTGCTGGGTCTTCTACTGAGCAGGTCTATGTGTGAGGATTACCTCAAGTCCCAAAGATCCACAGTCGACAAAATGTTGTTGAGGATGGCGAGGGAGGAGTGGGTTTGAAGAGGTACGTCATCATCTCCACTGTCATTAGAGGGTTGAACTCCAGGTGGTTCTGACTGCACCGCTGGAACAGTCATCCTTCTGCACTCATCATTTTCCTGGATCAAACTTAAAGGCAGTGCCGTCATCAGTAGGTTTCAGCAGTTTCAAAGATGGATGAGGTGAAATGCAGTCATTTATGTACAGATAAAGTCATCCGCTGATAGTGTCATCTGGCACTTTCAGAATGTCTCATCTGGACAGCAAAGACCTATATGTTAATTAGTAGTGCTAAAAACACCCAAAAGTGGGCGAGTGCTGTTTAAACTGGCTGATTCCCTTACAGACGTTCTGGTTTCACCTAAATGATGCAATCATCAATTATACAAAGCTCTCAGTCTGAGACTGTACTGTTAAAAAATGCATGTAAACAACACTTAAGGGCATATTGAGCTTGCCGGCTTTGTGATTGGTTGATGCAACAGGAGAGCTCTGCAGTGGTTAAAAAAAACAGTCGTCTTTATTTCACTGAAATCCAGCAGAAATCCCCTCCATAATCCAGCAGACACCCCAGGGACATTCAACAACTGTAGAGGGGGTGGGGGCCGCCGTACATCCCCGCCCACAAGATTTAGGTTGCATTGAAAGCATCTGTGGCTGCACAAAGGGCTTCTGGGCATTACATCTTATTCCAAAATCATAGCTTAGCAATGATCGAGAGGTTTTAAAAAAAAGAGGTGAATGTTTGTGAGAAGTGCATGAAAACACAGCAGATGTCAAAGTAAATAAGAAGAAAGAAAACTGCCTCATTTGCATTTAAATGGACGTATCTACAGGAAAAACAAGCATCACACAAGTTTTATAATAGCACAAAACATCAACCCAAATAGATGTGAAATTTAAGATGCAATTTGCAAAAAACATAAATAAGCTTTTTATTATTTCTTATTTTTGACAAGCAACATATTCCTCAGTATCCAAACATGTACAAATATTTTTTTTTTATGTTATCGTCTAACATTTTATATAATAAAAAACAACATTGTATTCATGTTTAATCCAATGTTGCAAACAAAGATGTCTCTAAGGAAAAGAAAAAAATACATCCACAACGTAACGAACATGGTCACAGAATATGTTGTTTTGTCCAAACAGCAAAGCATTTCAATGTTTCTCATATATACAGAAAACATGTTCAGTCATCTGCTTATGTTTCCAAACTTCTTTACATTTACTATGTTTTTTAACAAAGTAAATGTAAAGAATGTAAAGACGTGTTTACATTATCAACATTATCCAATGTGATTTGAGCTTTTTCACTGTTGAAGTTAGAACTTTACACACAATAAAGCAAAATTATTAATGACACATTTTCTTATTTTAAAGTCCACAAAAAACGTGTACATTTATGTAAATAGGACGAACGTGATGCATGTATGTCACGTTTTTCTTTCAGCTTTCACCTTCAGATCAGAGTTTTATGTTTACAAGTTTAGTGGTCTTAACTTGAAACTAGGTCAAATGCTTCTGGTAGTCTTCTACCGTTGCCTCATGACAGGTTGGCCCCTTCTGCTGACGTAACCAGTCTAACTGCGTCAGGCTTCTATAGGGCCTCCCTGCTCGCACAGGCTTTTTCACATAAACAAAATATTTCCACTGGGTAGTGAACTGAGCTTATGGAAGGATTATGTTGTCTATTTTTGTCACCACAACTTTGAACAAATTGTTTAATTTTTGTCTCTTGACATCTGGAAATATTCAAACTATTCAGAGAGCAACTTTGGAGAATGTAAACATCTATCTTAGAGACAATGGAAATATCTGTGTAATTTAGCAAGACAAGCTGTAATTAGTGAATTTTGGAGAGGTTGTTCTTTTACTAAAGAGTTGTAAAACTTAGCTTACATGGTTTTCAGGTTTTGTGGATGCCGCACCTTAAATTACTGGAGTTCTGCTGCATGCTGCTGCTGCATACAAGGTTTATAGGTGGGCTTTTTCTTCTTTTTTTCAAATATGGGACAGACATTGATGTTTGCAAACTTTTGGCCCTATTTCCTTGTCAATCTACATCATAAAGTTGCTTTATCGGGTCAATATCAAGACTCAGAGACCGTTCCTACAGAATCCAGTGAATAAAATACTCCAAAAATGTCTGAAACTTTAGTAAATTCATTTGAATGTGTGGAATAGGCCCAAGAACTAAAAAAGGTACCAGGAAACATAAAGCATGCAAATTTACACAAATATAAAAAACAAAATGAAAGGAGACTGTAAAGTTCTCTGTGAACTGTAAAGTTCTGCAATAACTGGAGAATTTTACAGAATAGGAAAATACTGTGAAGCTGTCAGAAATAGCATACCAGGTTTCAAAGAAATGTGCTGTTGAGTAGAATAATTCAAAAAATGTAGAAAATGTTCATACATATTTGTAGATTAAAAAAAACACTAGACTATTTACAAGAAATGGTAAACTGTGAAAATAAAAGCAGACATATAAAGTCTGTTGGGAGGAAGGATTTACAATAACACTTCTTTGTGCACCTTGGATGCACAAAGAAGCATCAGCAACAGCATCTCCCAAGGGATGGGAGACAATGTCCACCAATGATGTTATTTTAGCTACAGTCCTTCTGTCTTGCACCACCTGCATTGGGCCGAGGGGGCATCCCAGGACAGAGCTGATGTTTGTTATTTAACCACTTCCTCTAACATGTAGCTACTACAACATAGTGAATGCCGTCACAGAGTCAAAAAAGGTCTTCAGCGCCTCCTTCAACCCAAAAGATGATCACTGTCCTCAGGAGGTAGAGTCTGTTGGAACTCCAGTTTATTTTATTGTTAACCCAGATTATTATTATACATGAAACTGAACACCTGAATTTATTGATTTGGATGTGTGAGTGAATACTTTTGACAACCTGGTGTCAAAAGTATTTTTATTTTTTCATTTGTTACCCATTGTTCTACCTTAGTATGATCTTTGTGCACCTTTACCTTTGATAAGCATCAGCGCAAAGTCGTGATGGAAAAGAAGATTTACCCTCAACTGTTATTATTATTATTTTTATACCTCACAGCTTGATAACCTAAAGATATTAGCTGACCACCATTGTAAAAGTTTTGCTCTGTAAGAACAACCTTTAATGAGCTCTCAGGGTTAAATGAGTAAAGAAAACAATTTCACCTGATACCATTATGTTTTGCGGCAAACAAATACACACTGATTGAATCACATAAATCAAAATAATAATTAAAAAATATGGGCGAGACGTCAATCAAAATATGGTTAGCGGTGCTGTACAGATACGGGTTATAGGACACTGAGGTCAATCAGCCTTTGATGTATGTTGTACAGATATAATAACGAGTTCTTTGTCAATATGCAAATATTTCTAAACGGCTTCATTAGTTCTCTGGAAAATGATTGCGTAAGGTCATGTGTGAAGGTAATTTTCCACATCCCACACCTTTAGCAGATGCTTAGAAGGGTTTTGACTCCATGTATCTTTGTTGCAATGCAGATTCTGGCAATTTCCGCGAAAGGTCAGGGAGGTGTCACATTGTCATAGGGTCAAAAACAGGCTCCAACAGCCTCGTCTGGTTTTATTGCTCTGCTACAAACATTTAAAAAAACAAATTTCCACAATGCACTTTTTCCATCATGTTTTAGATTTTCTGTTTTCTAGCATTGAGCCACCCACTGCATTTCCAGCTGTGAAAAATATTCTCCTGCAGAGAAACTGCTGCCTTGCAGAATGTGTGAAAACTGCAGCTACAGAAAATAGACATATTCAAATTTCTGTCAAATTAAATGCAGACTTCCTCTGGTGTTTATCATGGCAGTTTTTAAAAAATAACAGTCTCAGATTCTATATGGCCCAAAACTACAATTCTCAAAATAAAATATGATAACAGTTACGTTATGCTGTGGGGCTTCGTGCAGGAACATGGCAGCTGCTCAGAGTTGATGGGAAGATGGACGGAAGCCAAAAGAGGGCAATCTACAAAGAGCCTAATCTCCAAAAGCTGAGACAAGACTGCAGTAAGACAACAACAGTAATCATAAACCCAGAGCAACAACAAAATAGTTCAGATCAAAATATCTTCATGTCTTAGAATGGCTCAGTCTCTAAACTTGCAAAGCTAGTAGAGATATAATCCCAAAGACTTGAACATGCTGTGAAAGGTGATTCTACAAAGTATTGCATCACCTTAACAGAAGCACAAACTACAGTTTCCAGATTATTTCTAAAGAGGTTTGAAGCCATGCATTTCAATCTGCTTTCTAATTCTGAACCAGTTTGATTTAGTTGTGTTCTGTGTTTTCTGTGTAGTTATTTTTGAGGTTTTCTGTGTTTAGTCCTGTTGATTGTTTCCCAGGTGTGTCTCGTTCCTTGATTTCCCTCCCTGTGTATTTAAGTCCACCTGTTGTCTTTGCCTCTTGTCGGATGGTAGTGTGCCAAGCCTGTCGTGTCATTGGTCTGTCGTTTCGTCGTCTCAGTTGAACTGGTTAAGTCCTGTGACAGCTTCAACTCCCTTCATCTTTTTTTTTTTTCTGTACTGTTGCTACCGGTTCTGAGCCCAGCGTTTGCTCTACCGTGCTGCATATTCCTTGGACTGTATGAGCTGAATATTCACTATTAAAGTCATCTTCATCTTGCTTCCTGGTTCCTCGCCTGCTGCATTTGGGTCAGAATTCAAATCACATCATGACAGATTTGATACATCACACAGAATCCACATGAAACATATTGAGGAAAATCATTCCATGTTGGTGAAACCTTAAAAATCATTGCTCTATATATCTACATAAATACAATTGCAGGTATTATTTTACCTAAGCAGGGAGTCTTATATCCCATTCTAAACATTGCAAACAAAATATTTCCATTCCTACAGCACCCTGTTTTCATAATTTCCACTCAAGTAAATGGAAACTTCCCGGTGTAGGAACATATAACATATCTCATAGAGAGAATCACCTGTAGTACAGTTCATTTGGAAGGCCAGATTAATGAATATTAAAAAAAATAAACTTAAAAGGGGTTGTTTTCCTGTGTGTGTGTGTGTGTGTGTGTGTGTGTGTGTGTGTGTGTGTGTGTGTGTGTGTGTGTGTGTGTGTGTGTGTGTGCGTGCGTGCGTGGGTGTTTGGGCCAAAGGAAAACGATAAACAGCTTGTTTTTTCACTTGTTGTATTGTTGTGTTATGGAGCAACTTATCAAAACAAACCTTGTGCTTTTACCGCAGGACTTGGTGGCCAGAAAAAATCTATTTATGAGAATCCAAAAAAAACCACCAGAAAGAATTTCACATACAAGTCAAAACCCCTCTGTAAGCCCCAGTATCTAAATACAGGTTGAAGGATATGACATGACAGCTAATCATTTCCACAAGTGGTCTTTACCTTGTTGTGCAGTCCATCTAACTCATGAAGTGAGCCTTTTATTTAAAACATATGCTGTCATGCAGCTCTTCAAAGCCCTAATCCTCTCTCAGCTGTTGGGATCAGCTGCAGTGACACACAGCAGAAACAAACCTCACATGTTTACCACAGTGGAGATGGATGGAATGTGTGGAATTATGATTACTTCAGCAAGACTTTTGTTTGCAGTCAACGCCTTTATAAATATAACCCATTATTTTGGGTTAAATTTAACCCAAAATAATGGCTAACTGGCTATCTTTAAAAGGGAGCCAGAAAAAAAGACATAATTGTTGCTTAGTGCGAAGTCTGGAAGCCAAATGAGAAAGAAGAGGGACCTAAAGATGCTGCAGGTTTGTTTTGTCTCCTATACCAAACGGGAGTCATTGAAATGTCAGATGCATATTCATGTCAAACTCCCTCTCATCCAAACCCAAACATCTCAATCTGGATCAGGACGTTGACACTGTTCAGGATGGTTCATAGGTAGGATTTTAATTCTTCTGGAAGAAGTCCTTCGTCAGACAGGTGTTGTTCAGTCACCTGCAAAATTTCCACGTAACCAGTTGTGGTTTGACACCCCTAAACACCCGAAAGCATCACTGGTCCATTAAAAAAAATAACCGTTACCTGTAGAAAACATTTCAGGTGGGATGTCAGATTTATCTTTCTCTTTTCTCAGATCAAAACTTGCTTCCATCTATAATTATCCCATCTTGTCCTCCACAATCCAAACTGACATGTTTGTGAAGTGTGAGGAAACGAGGCTGCTATAAATCTAACATCATCAGTTTTCATGACAAAAAAAAATATGAAAGCAAGATGTCTGTGCAGATTTAACTTTTCTCATAGCTGTGGATTTTTCTGAGGAAAATTTCCCAACTTGTGGATTTTTATATAGAGTAAATGCAGTTTGGAAAGCTGAAATACACAGACCCTGTGCTGCTTTGGTTGGCTTATGCAAAACAGGTAATCCAGGAGCGGCATTGATTTTCCTTTACACCGACTGACTCTCACTCAATATTCAAGACAAATAAATCCATGGAAGCAGCCTCCTGCTTTAGCACCAAGACAGTTTCTCTCTTGGTACCATAATACAAAGTGTAATAGTTTATGTGGTGAACTGACCAGCATGCTGTTTAAATGCAATATTCAATCACTCTCTCTTTCCACCTCTTTTGTAAGATATTTCTTAGTGTATATGCCACACAACATGTCATCTCTATTAACTCTATTAACTCACCCTCTAAGGATGTTCTAGGTTGTGCAGCTTCAGTTTTTCCTGGCAGCTACAATTTTTTTCCCTGCATAAGTTTCTGTTGGACAGACCTTTGCTTTGTTTCTAAACAGATGTGACTCAAAACACACTCATGCTATCATAGGTAATGGATCTTGCAGGTGATGCTTTCTTGAAAAGCAGTTTGCTTAAGAGCTAAGCAAATGCAAAATTTGTTTTGGCTATTATATATGTGAGTGGAATTCCAGTTAGTCATGTCAAAATGGCAAAACGTACCACAAATATTTGCTTCAAAAAGTGTCATTTCTTCATTATAAAATGAATGATTAGAGTTTACTCAACATAAACAGGCAGGTGAACATCAATGTGAAGGTTAAAACACATTAATGAAAACAGCTGGCAAAAATCAAATCAAGCCTTTTAAGTTTTTGTCAGAACTTAAAATGTCATGATTGCTCTAAAACATGGGATCAGATCAGAATTTCCTAAATTTCCTAAATCATTCTTTCATTTTTTCCATAAAATATTGCATGTAAACCCTTTTTATTTCTGTTGTATAAATGCACCTTTTCCAAAATCTGCTGAGATGTGGATTTTGATCATAATGTTGAGCTTTTGTGAGGGGAATTTTTGATCGTCAACAAGTTCCAGTTTGCACCTGTGGACTCAGCAATCTGCAAATGGGATTTTGGACTGTGCAGTTCTAGTAATTAAAAAAAAGAGATGACTCCCTTTTTTCAAAAGGAGAAACCTTATTCCTTTCAGAAAGAATATGTTTTATGTTTAATATTTTACCAGGCTAAATAATAAAAACTCTAACTGCAGCAGTTTTCCACTCTTGCCAACACTATGTAGGAACAAAAAGAGATCAAACATCGAAGAACAAAGCTGCGTCTGAAGACTTTAAAGCACACCTGGTTGCCCCTTCTGCTCTTTTATTTTGATCAGTTTGTGCTTACTTACAAGAAGAGGCACACCTTTGATAATAATAACAGTGCCCGGCTCTGCCAAGTCTTTCATGTCCCAGCTGTGGTATTTTCAGTTCCATCCAGTCAAATTTACCAGTTCAACAAGGTCAGAATACGTCCCTAATTGTGTCTTGGTTGCAGTTTTCAGTCTGCAGGGGTTATTAACTGATACAAAAATTTTAGGTACTTTCCACTTGAGAAAAAAAAAAAACTCGCTGACGTAGCCTACTAACCAGCCAGGCGTTTCACCAAAGTCCTCGTCCAATGGCTTTTTAAGTTGAAACATCTGTCACAGACGTCTTGCCTTAACTATGCTTCAGTTAGCTGTATTTATTCAGAAATATCAGACACGCTTTTATTTTTCTATCTTACTTGCAGTGTTTATTTTGAATTACTTTTAAAGTTTGACCAATTCTCCGGAGACCAGCAGTTAATTCTGTCAGAAACCCTGAGGACATCGATGAGTCTGCAAGACATTTCCAAGCATCGAGAAAGTCCCAGTTTTTAGGGACTATTGTTGTGTTGATAATGTTTGAAATGAAGGTTGAGTTTGTATCAGTAATCCCCCAGGATGCCCATTTTCAAAAAAAGGAATTGATGCAAATTCTCTGTCTGTGTGGGCCTCCAGGAGGGGTGTCCCCTCTCTCACTGGGTTTGTTTGTTGTTATTCACACGTAGAAACTCAACATTGAGACGGTGAAACACACAGATGCTGCATTTTTCTGATGATGCAGCTATGCTATTTGTCAAGTCTGACGCCCTTGAGATCTTCAAGGACATGTTTACTCAGTTTTCCACAGAACGGATGAAAGCCAGATGAGGCCGTCCAAGTTTATCTGACCACTGATTTGTTTCAGATTTATATTTTAGTCACTTTTTCGCATTATGCTTAGATAGACTGAGTGATGGAGGGATGGAGTCTGGTGTTTAATGTGAACCTGAGTTATAGTTAGCTTGCACTCTACTCAACTTGATTAGGTCTCTGCAGGAAGTTCTTCAGCTTTTGTATTCCTCCAATATTGGAGATGCACAGCAGATCCTGAAACGTCTTACCCCCCCAATGAATATTATGCAGACAAGATAGTAGATGGGCGATGACTACATGCATAGATGTATAGATGTGAATCCAAGGCACATGTGTGATTTAAAACTAAATTCTCATACAGTTTGGTTGTATACTGAATACATTTTTAGTTAAAAACATATTTCAATGCTTATTCTCATTCATTCTCCATTTGATCCATGATAACGCTCCTTTCTCCACCTAATCTCCAGAGCTCTCCAGTTTAGCAACAACTTTGTGCTTGGCCTTGGAGACATTGTCCAGCAAATATGTCATACATAATATATGTCAAAAAGTTGCTAAGTGTGTTAAAAATGTTGATAATCTCTGCAATTCCCCATTTATTTAATATAACTCAGATTTTTCTCTCCAATAAGTCAAAGTTATCCTGCTTGTAGCAAAGTTACAGAACCATAAACAGCAAGAACAAAACCAAGAAGACCGAATCTCAAGATCGACACAGGTATTTCTTTTAATAGAGAAAAAAAACAGAAGTAAATTAGAGTAAATATTGGATTAGTGCCCAGATGTTTAAAATGAAAGCATTCTCATAAGGTTGAATATGTAAATAAGCAACTGCTGGTTTGACAAGGTGAGCACATGAAGTTACACTATAATAACAAAAGTTGTGTTTTTATGAAAGCAGCCTGCAGAACAAAAAGGTCCCAACCCATTTCAAGTAACGCATGAGGGGAAACCCAGTCAAAGTAATCTTCCATCACTGGTTTTCTAAATGCAGCCAAATAAATCTGGATCCTCCAGCATGTTTTCAGAGTTGGATGTAAACACTCTTGCACAGCTCAGTCCGGTTCTTTAGAATCCGGATGGGTGTATGGCTGGTTAAACGTACAGTCAGTTGATATCCAGTCAAAACATGTCAGCCAGTTACTTAGAAATGTGTGGGAAACTATTCAGTGCAGATCCAGAGATAACCTGCAATTGATCAATAGTAACTACAATAAACAACAGACACACACACACACACACACACACACACACACACACACACACACACACACACACACACACACACACACACCTTCCTGTCTGCACAAAACTGCACAAAACTGGTGAGATCGAACACTGAACTTAATGAGGAAAGCAGATTGTACCATGATTTAAAGAAAACACTAACAGCAGCTGCATTGCCAGCTGTTGGTTTGTGGCCTTCAATGGTGTTATCTGGGCAGCGATTCAAAGTCTATCTTACTATTCAAAACACAGACAAAGGCCAAGGCTGGGAAGCCTTGTGGAGTGTGTTGAAGGCCAGGGCTGGAAAGCCTTGGCCTTCAACACACTCCACAAGAAGCAAAGGCTTTCCTCTGTTCCTGTTTAACCAACCTGCACTCAAACAGCCAACACACAAATATACTCACGCCACAATTTGCCTTTTCATTAGAGCTTTAACATTCAGTTACAGTGAAGGAAACAACCTCCAGCATACTAATTAACCATGTATGCTATTATCTCAAGGCTTTTTTTATGCTCTGCCTGTCTGGTTTGTTGATGTCTAAATCCAAATCCTTCCTATTATGTCTTGTGTTTTAACTGCAGTTCAGCTGAACATGAAAGGCATCAAACATTAATTAGTGGAACGCTTTCAAAATGAAACCATAAGAGGGACTGAGCTGTAACTATGAACTGCTTCCTGGTGTTAATAGATCTATGACTCTCCCAGCAGGTCTGTTCTTGCAGTGGGCCATTTAAAGATTGTTTGAATTCGTTTGAGGAAGGAGCAAACATCAGCTGATAGGCAAGTTAGAACAAAAAATAGAGGAGGAATGTGTTACAAGACATCTGTGGACAAATAATTTCGTCAGTTTGGAAGATGACATGTTTCTGCACAGACAGACTTGTGACATCAACGCTTATTAGGCCATATGATTGCACATCTGTCGGCTAGTTCTGTTGAACTAGAAACTGAAATATGAGTTTTAAAATGGAACCCATGATAATAGGAAGCAACATTCATTCACGTGCTTCAAGTGAGCAACCAGGAACAAGGAAGAAACCTTAAAATAAGCAGATGAGCTGGATTCTTAAAAGCTTTGTGTATGCACATAAAGAGAGAGAGAATATTCCAGCAATGTAACACAGAATAATTGCTTTTAAAAATAAATAACATTAATTAACAATGTTTTTCTGGCATAGATACTCCTCTAAAGGTTAATCTCAATCATTGACAGTGGATTAGAACAACTTTAGGATGATTAACCATGAAACTAATCCAACTGTTTAACCAAAGCACTACTTATTGCTTTTGGCAGGTGAAAGACCCTGAAGCAAACTGCTATTTATCATGCCAAGATAATAGGAATTTAAATAATAGATTTAGAAAATTACATTTAGACTTTAAATTGTTAAAATTAATTTAATTTACACTTTTCTCCACGGACAAAAAGTAAAATAAACTAAGATAAACTTTATAAACCAGCTCCAATGGAAAAAAAAATACCTCAGCAATTTAAATAAAGCAAATTTAACATGTAAAATCTTGTTAGGTTTAGACTCTTAAGTATAGACGAACCAGTTTTTGTTCATGTTGCTGGCACAGTGATAACCAAAGTGCATAAGGAGGTTTCAGCTTGGTTGCAGATATTATTCTGCAACCAAGCCTCGACAGAATCAGGACATGTATGTCCAAGGATCAACAAATGAAAAGGGGGTCTTAGAAATGCTCCATAAAAAACTCTGCAAATTTCCCCAAACTCATTTGGATTTACGTTTCACACATTGATCTCCATAGGTAAATCCACGAATAGGCAGAGGTCCGGTGTATTTAACAGATTTTAAATTACTGAGGAACCTTCCTAACAGCATTTTGAATCCATGCCAAGAAAAAGAAATACTAAAAACAAAACAAGGTCCTGCCTACAACAAGACACATGTACACAGTGTAGTGGCTCACGAGTGTCACTGACATGGACCAGTATGGCAAAGAAAGCGAGCAGAAACTTCTTCCTCTGCTTAGATCTATGAAGTCATTGTGTGGAATTTCAGTGAGAAAACGTGTTAACAGAACTAATCAAACTTTGTTTTCCTAGAACAGAAGCTTAATTCCCTTCATTGGCTTTTTAATTCCCAGAGGGGGGATTCTTTCAGGTTCAAAAAACACAGATTTTGTCTTTTATAGGGTTTTATACATGTGACATCAGCTAGCTTACCACCACAGGCAACACAGAAACTGTGTAGGAGTGCAATATGAAACCAGTCAGTGTGTGGGTGGTGTAAAGAATGTAAGAGGAGGCAGCCAAATGCAGTCAAAACAGCCTTGTGTGTTTCCCCCTTCCACAGGCTGAAGTGTCGGGACCTTTAATAAAGCAGACACCATATATATGTGGGTTGAAGAAAACGGGCAGTACTTCTCATGAAACACTGGAGGTGTCAGCTTTGTTTCTTTGTTCAGGTAAAGCTGGGAAATGTTTCCATGCGCAGGGCCAAGCTAAGCTGTCGAAAAGTATTTTGTATTTTCTGGTTGAGACGGTGGTAAGGATATGACTAATTTAGAAAAACAAGAAACCACAGAGAGACGGGCTGTTTTAGGGAAAGTTTAGGAGGGTTTACTGCATGCTAGTCGCCTGAAGAAACTGCCATATGCTTCAGACTCCAGATGCTTGTTAGCATATCACAACAAACATTCAAATTGGTCTGGCACATTTCAGCTTCGTTTTTAGATTTCCAAGGAATGTTATCAATGGGTGCAAACCAAAACGTCCCTGCATGGCATTAGATAAACCTACGACCAATCAGCAAAGGACGCATAATATGTAGCCACGGGCAAACAGATCACACACCAGCTCATCGACTCCTGCCTTGCAATTAAAGTAAAAACTGAGCTTCTATCATTTACGTATATATAATTGTAAAAAATAATACACACAGTAACAAAGATGATTGGGAACTAAAAGTCCTGGATGAATACACATCTCTGCTCCCTCTTGTTGCAAGAGAAGGAGGAATGAGATGTTGCTGCGAGCCTCCTCAGGGTCCACTGAAGGGCTTTTCACATTCCTTTACACTAAGCCTTTGTTTTTTTGTGGGTGGTGAGGGGAATTCTGGATGTAAGAGAAGCCTGAAAAATGCCTTGAACCACGAAGTTAAGCCATCCAGCCCATACGCAGTTCAGGCAGCCAAGATGTGATCATTTCAGCTAGTCAGGGTCCAGATCTAAGTTTCTCAGCAAACAAATTTCAGGTTGTTTGTCCAGACGGGACATAAATAACTCTGAGAAGGAATGGATGAAATACGCATTTTCTTCTGCAAAGCATTAAGCATAAACTGTAAAACATGATGTTGGCAGCAGCAACTTCTGAAGTTATTAATCTCCAGATGGAACTGGGGTTTCTTTCAACATGGTTAAAACTCTGAACAGCTCCAAACACCGATAACTAGAAAACTGGAGGTTGAGTCGTTACCAGGATCACAATGAAGTTGTGATCCTGGAAACGATCCTGGATCCAGGGATTCAGATACCCTTAATTAAGGGTATCTGAATAAAGAAATGATCGACTTCACGAGAAGAAAATTTACGTTCGGTAACAAAATTTGTAGATTCTCTTGAAGAAAGTGGTGGACTTTAGCTATGTTGCCATTCAAATTACGTGCAAATTATGTCACGCAAATGAAAAATAAGGAAAATGTGATTCACTCCAAACTCTACAGGTCTGGAGTGAAAGAACCAGGCTACACAAAGCATCATTTTGTTAAATGTTGACAAAAACTACCTCAACCAAGCAAAACCCTTCAACCTTTTACAATACAGTACTTTAAAATTCATATAACAAATGAGAAAGACACAGCTAACGTAAGCTGAATGCCACAAATCAAGATGTGCAATGGTATGCAACCTGATTTTTAATTATTTTATTTTTTAATTGCAAAGGATGACAATATATTTCCATAAACTTTAAACAAAAAAAAAATTCCATCTCCAAAGTCTGACATAAGGGGCAATGCTTCACACTAATTTAAGAGTTTAAATCTGTAATTCTCACTCTGTCAGCTGGAAACATACCAGCAGGTGATCTACATGGTTTCTCCTTTGCGTTGTTTGAACGTCCTTGATCTGAAGCCGTTGCTGACCTTAGAACATTATCTCTAGCATTAATCAATGAACGTTCCTCCTTCTCTTCACGTGGGAATGTTCTCTGTTCATACTGTTTAGGTCGCGTCTCACGCTTCTCGCGTTTCACAGTCCAAACGACAAGCAGTTTCTGTACCAAACCTTTTGGCTGCAGGCAGTGTGTATTTGCTGACCTACCTTCAATAACCCAGCAGTACAGAAGGACACACACAACTGGTGTTTGTTTGCTTTTGTTTTATGACATCAATAAAGAATTGCATTATTCTTAGTAAATGAATTAGCGTTTTCCAGGTTGTGCATTATTCACTGTAATGTAGGTTATCACTGTTGTAATAAAATGAAATTTTCCTTTAAATTGTCCTAGTAACTTCCTGTTTAAACTCTTTTGCGCGGAAATTGGCCCCAACTATGACTACCTGTAAATAATCAATGACTTTATTGAGCAACCACTATACCCAAGATTGGATCCTCTGAGGGCAAATGAAACACACACACACACACACACACACACACACACACACACACACACACACACACACACACACACACACACACACACATACAACTCTGCACACAAAGTGCAGTCAACATCAACCACCCTGAGAGCAGCAAGTTGTTCTCATGGGGGTCAAATATCATGTCAGATTTATTGCAAATAATCAACACAATGCAGATTCATAGGGCAACATAAACAGAAGCTTCTCTGAACACTAAACAGTTTGACAAAGTGGTGACACCGCTAACCTTTGTGACGGTGGGAACTGCAGGATGAGGTGAAAACGATTGTTTACCCAACCCGTATGATGTCATGGGTAGTGGGAAGTTGTTTATACTGGGCTTCCGTTAATTTAAGCTTAAACAAAGGTGGTGACGACTTCCTGCGCTGTGGCCATGTGGAAGGTTATTTCACTATGACAACTTAAGGTCAGGGAGGTTCTATGACATCTAATGATATTCTCACACAAATAACTGCATGAAATCTTTGACTCATTGACAAGTAATAAGGAATTTTATTGTCACTATTTATTTAGGAAGCTGTGTAAAAATAAAAAACTTTTTTTTTCTTCAGAAGGGGCCTCATAACATTAATGAAATTATCCTGTTTCAGTGACTGTCATTAATAAGCATAAGTTGTTGTTTTTTTCCAATCTAGATATCTGGATCATTAACTAAGTGCCAAGAAGGAATGACAACAGCAACGACCTTAGAGAAACAAATGGCCTTTAAAATGACCTCCAGGTGTCTGTTTCAGTCAGTAGAGTGTGAGGTAGACAGAAGCATTTAGGGTTCATTTTTAGTCAGCTGAAAGAGAACTGAAAGTAACATAGTGACTTGATTGACCTACAGTAACACCGAGTTTTTAAAAGGACTTGAATGCCAGTTCTAGTATGTGTTTAGCATGCTAGCTCTTCAGTCAGTTTTTGATGGGGATTCAGTCAGAACCTGCTGGAAGGGCTATTTTTATATCCCGAGAATGCCAAAAATAATGGGAAACAGAACTCAGGGTTTTCCTGGACCTGTTTCAATCCAATCTCTTATAACCTGCAAATAACAGATGGATATATGGTTGAATGGATGGGAAGATGTGTATGTAAGTAAGATACAGCTATATTATTCAGATTATTAGATGTGTTGTTGTTTTTAGGATTGCACCTGAAGCCAAAGAGTGTCTAAAAACCTTACGTCAGACTAAACTCACCACTCTACCAACAGGGAAATGTTCCCAAAAACTCCCAAAAGTATATTCCATTATACATGTTTTGAAAAAATCTGAAAATATCTAGTGGTATTCAGGACATTGTATTTTAGTCTATTTTATTAAAACTTTCCTGAAGATAGCTGCAATAACTGCTGGGGGGTTATTGGGGTGACTGTGGTTGTGTGGGTGGAGTCATCTTGTGATCACAAGGTTGTTGGTTCAATTCCAGCTTCCTCCTGCCACGTGTCAATGTGCCCTTGAGTAAGGCACTTAACCTCAAATTGCCTACTGACCGGTGTTTAAATGTGACTCATGTGTAAAGAGTGGTCAAAATGACTGGAAAAGCACTACATAAGTTCAGTCCATTTACAAGAAAAGAGAAGCTTCCATTGGCAAGAGGAAAATCCTCAACAGAATGAGACCCAAAATGAGAAATTAGTTTAAATTTAATTATTGGTGGGACTCATTTTTCACCGGAATGATTGAGTTTTCCAGGATACTTAATCACTCTTTTTTCTACTTATCTGCTAATGAAAAACAGAATGTGAAATGGTTCAACGGTTGAACATGACGTGGAATTGTATGTATGATATCCAGGAGTATTTTAGGAAAATAGTTGAATGTGTTCTTTTCTATCTTGGTCTGAAACACGTGAATAATACCAGGAAAGATGGTATTATTCACCATCTTTCCCGGTGTCATGCGGACACACATTCCAGAGTTTTTTTTTTGGCTTTTTTTTCTGAGAAGAAATTTTGTGTCAGCACTTCCTTTTAACTCAGATTATTTATCCTAACTTTGTAACTCAGCAAGCACAAATGAAGTCATTGAGAGAAAATAAAACACAACAACCAATATATTTAGAACATTTTACAAGGAACCCAAGTTTCTTGATGTTTTTATTTTGGATCTTCAATAAACAAAAGTAATGAAATGGGAGCAATTCACCACCACCAGATCAAATATGTGTCGTATGCCTCAAAAGAGGGATACCAACTAAACACACCAAGCCTCGTTGTTGGAACAGGCAGTGAGCAAACAAAATGCTCTTACATAAGCACCCGGATCACATAACCTACTATAAAGGCCATAACAAAGCCGATGTATTCAGTCACTATATGTTCATTTCATGCTTCTATGCATCGGAGAGCACCTGGCACCTCTGCCTTTTTTCTCGTTCTTTTCAAAGTACAGTCATTATTGTCCATTAAGCAGAAAATTAAATGAACTATGCAGGTGTTCCAATGAAAGAGCAGCTGTCATGGCTACGCCCAAATACACCACAGAAACAGCGCTGACCTTTTGTTTGATTAAAAACAGCTTTTCAGAAACTGTTGGACCTTTCTGACTTGTTTTAATTGCTGACATTTCTATCATCAAAAGGTTTAAAATGAAAATTTTAATTTCTGAAAAGCTCAGAATGTAGTAAGCAAGAAAGCTGCTGGTCTCTCAACTGTGGCAAAAGTCCAATTTGGCATTTAATGCTAAGTCAACTTTATCGTGATATGATAAACGCCTCCACAGTAATTTCCCAGATAGTTTCTTCCCACGCCGGTTCCATTGATCTGATGAACTTTGATAAGCTTCGTTTGGGAAAATTTGCCAGAGTTTAAGAGAAGAGCTGCTTTTAAAACGTGCAACCTGTTAATGATCTGCAAGCTGAACAGTGTGATTGCAATGCAACTTAGAACAGTGTTTAAGTTAACATAGATAATGTGAAGTTGTGATTATGGTTACACCTTTCCTGGTTTTTATTTTCTGAAATGGGAGTGTTTTCTGACACTTTTCCCAACATTGTCAGTCCCTTTTTTTCTCAGCCACTCCCATATCCTTTTGAGTTTATTTAGTCACAGGTGGGATTTTGCCAAAACATTTTCACAACTGAAAATGCTGTGAAAATGTCAAGTTTTTTTCTCTTATACATGAGAAAAACAATAATCAGATAAAAATGCAGTGAGTTGCTGCAAAATCTGCAACACAGCTATTTTTGGCAGGTAAGGTCTAAATAGCAGGGTGGGGTGGATATGTTAACATTATATGACTGTCCTTCAGCATGCCAGACTTAGTCTTTTAACCTGTCACACCACACGCCTTAATGTTTTACAAAGAGCCATTGTATTTTTTTTTTTTTTTTTTGAAATTTTGGAAATAACCTTATTACTTTAAATACCAAGTAAAAATGGTGAAATAGCAGCGTTAATGTAGTCAGTTCATGTGTTGTCATCTTATGCAGATTCTCTTCTGTTTTAGACCTACACACAAAACGTTATGCACCTAACAACTGTGTATAAGTATTGGTTGCTATGGGCTATATTAAAACAAAGCTAAACATGAAAATGAAAATATTTTTTGTGTTAAATTTTCAGATTTTGATATTTCAGTCAATGTTTTGTTTGATCTCTTTTTAGGTCAATTTGTTCCAAGAGTAAAATATGATTTTGGCCCAAACCAAAATTTGTTTTTAAATGAAAACTTCCAAAGACTGGAATGAATTGATAAAAATATCTGCTGTCAGATGGTAAATCAGTAAGTTGGAAATTAAATTATCAAACTACAAAATTGTTAAAAGAGATTATAAGACCATTTTTAACATTTATAAAATGGTTATTTTCTGATCAAAAAGAGACAATTACATGGCCGTCTACCAAAACACAACAATAACAAATTCACCTACTGAAATATGTTTTTTCTTACATATTGCAACATATTATACTTTCATTTTGTTTTTCTATGGGAAAATGTTTTTCTAAGTATTAACTTGTCCAGTAGGTCCTAGAGATTGAAATGTTTAAACAGAGTCTTAATTTCTTAAAACGCTGATCCTAGAGTTTAGGAAGAGCATTTGTTGAGGATTAATCTGGATTTAGACACACGGGACACTCTGCTCCCAGTAAACAGCAAGGATGGAGTTTAGATAAACTACAACGTGTTTTGTGGTAATGAAACAATATGTCACCCAGCTCACAAGATTAGACTAAAATATTAATGTTTTTATGCAATGAGGAATAAAATGTTCCAAGTTTGGACAAAACATGTGAGATTAATGTCTACTTTTTATCTTCAAGAAGATTGCTGATTACCAAGGTAAACATCAGCTGCTCTACTCTTCAAGTTGGATTTTTTTCCTTTTTCTTGTTGGACAGATTTGATCCTTTGTTAAACCTCTTTTTCTGGTTTGGAGGTAGTCTGATGTTTTTCTGTCCCAGAAGGATTAGGATAACGCAACACTGGATTAAACCACTGTCAGAAAGCACAAAGCGATACACGGGTATATAATGTTTTAAAACACAAATGATCTGTGTTCATGGTAGAGTTTGATTGGATTATCCCTTCAAATTGTATTTTCTGCAAAACAATGATCAGCCCTTTCTTTGTCTCCATGAAATGAGGGAGTAACAGCAGAAGAGTCAACGGTTTACCAAACGGGTTTCTTTCTGGTAAAACAGAGGCACTAAAGCCTTGAGCTGGCAGATCTCTTTGTTTCTTTAGCATCAGCTTAGCTATTATTTTGTCTCTGTGGTAATCCTTCGTATCGTCATCTATGGGGGAGGATGAAAGACTTTAGTCCTGACCCAAATTCATACTCAGACCTAGAGACAAAACAAAAGCAAAGCGTATAGAGAATCCCCTAATTATTGTTTTTATGACAAGGTAGCGACGCTTTGGGGAACCACAAACTGAAAACAATGATCTGATTTGTGCTTTCGAACCCTTATCTCTGCTTGGCACCATTATGACTGCAGGTTATAACTTATGAGCTCAACGGCAGGCCGACAAAGGTTGACTTGATATGAAACAGAAAGACCATGGTGGTCAAACTCTATTTTCCCTTTTCAATAATCCCCTAGTGGTTGCAACCTTAAGTCTAAAGGGATTTTTTTTTTGTTCAACTTTTTGGCCTAATTTAATTTCCCAAGAGCCACCATTTAATCGAACTGGAACTTTTTAAGTCTGAGAGATTCTGTCATAAAAGAAACTGTTGTTTACACAGAAGTTAAAATTTCCAAGTTTGAATTCGGAATATTTAAAAATATTCTGGTTACCAGAATTCAGACCTCCAAAGGGCGAAGGTAAGGTTAGAGGTCAACGACATCTGCAAAAGATTGTTTCTTTGCATTTGTAGCCATTTGCATCTGAACTCTTGTACACATTTCATCTTTAGATATTTTTTAAAGGGGGTGAATAAGACTGACATGACACCTGTCATGAACATGAATAAGATTCACGAATATTTATGACTGTTGTCATAAAGCGTAATTCGGTAAATTATGACACTTTTGATACGAAGTTCACATTATTCAAAATGTCTTTGTTATGACAATTTGACATTAACCAAGAAATCATTACTGATATACATTTGTTATAGACGTATTACTGATTGCACTTTAAAAATTAGGTAACTTTATGTTATTAAAGGTCAAGTTTAAACAGTAATGATTTCTTGGTTAATGTCAAGTTGTCATAACAAAGACATTTTCAATAATGTCATCGTTGTATCAAAAGTGTCATAATTTACCGAATGACGCTTTATGACAACAGTCATAAATATTTTTGAAGGCTTATTCATGATCATGTCAGTCTTATTCACCCCCTTTCAAATAAAGTGTTACCGAAATGGGACTCGCATCCAGTGGAGGACCAGGGACTAAATGAGATATTTGATTCTATTTTTGTAAGTTATTCAAAACTATTGTCAATTTAAAAGAAGACTTGATATGAACGAAACTTCTTAACACAGAGAGATAAGATGCATGCCAGTGATATCTGCCTGGCCCACGCAAAGCAATAATTGATTTATCACTCACAGTAAAGAAGGATAACATAGTTCATTTACATCAACCTTCTTGTACTTCTTTAAGGACATGAGTGTGTTTTATCAGTTGCCAAGAAACTATAAGTATGTGGTAGTAAAAATCTTATCAATAAGTGCATTTACTCATCAATTATCAAAAATTAACAGCTCATGATTCAGTATGTTGTCAAACTGCCTGTTGGCCAACTCTTCATTTAAACATTGCTTCAGTTCACCAAGCTTTGCAAGCATTTTTGTTTGTTCTAAAGGTTCTCCCATAATTCACACAAAGTAAAAATGCTGACTCATGGTCAAGTTGTTGCAGGACGTTTGTATTTACACACACCTTTCACACCCGTCCAGCTTCAGCATATGTCCCGCCCTAAACATGCACCTCTCTGCAGACAGCTTCCTCTATGGATAATAACTTTGCCATTTCCATTCAGAAGTTATTAGGCATTTGGCGATACTTCTCAGTATTTTTGTAAAGAATCATGCAAATGTACATAATTCCTCATTATACCTGATAAATGCTCCTCAAAGATGTTCATGTCACCTATGAAAACATAAACTGGGTAGTGGAAGCAGACCAGCGTTTGGGGTTATTGTCTTGATGAGCATTCAGTGACATATAATAACATCTGTCTGACAGATTGCCTCACATTAGCCTCTAGAATACTTTGGTTTGTGGAGATGTTTATGGTCAAGTCAGTGTGACTGCAAGATGCCCAGGTGGTGTAGATGCCATACAAACCAAATCATCAGCCTTCTACCACTATGCCTGACAGCTGGTATGTGATGTTTTTGCTGAAGTGCTGTGCTTGGTTTTTGTTTTTATAGCAGCTCATAAGGGCTGAACAGCTCTAATTCAAAACCCCATCTTCCTAAAGAACATTGTTCCAAACTAGAGAACTTGAGAACCTAAATCATGGTATTCTGTTTTTTTAAGGAATAAGAGATATTTTTCCAGCAGCCCTTCCAAACAATTCAATTCTAATCACTCTGCACCTTTAAGATTGAGCTAATCTAGATCAGTTGTGTCTGAAATTGAGTTTTTTTTTTTTTTTAAATAATATCTCTGAGGCTGATTTTGGGGTGATTTTAATCTGATGTCCACTGACGGGAGAACAGCAACGGTCTTAAATGTTTTGGCCCCAGAAACAATCTTTTGGAAACTACCCGATAGACCGTCCCAGCCTGACGGGCAGATATGAATGATTCTCATAAATCATTGCTGACAGCTTTCCTATCTGTAAGGTGTTTTCACATTTGTCTTTGCCCAGATTTGCAAAAATACCAAAAATATTCAGATCTGTATATGATGATTCAATCAAGCGCTTTTGCTTAGCGGCGCCTGGCTGCTACATACAATAAAACCAGAAGAAGTAGCAAAGATGAAACAAGTACTGAATCAGCATCATTACATTTCTTCTTTAAATCATATCTGTCTTCTGCAACATACCTTATTTTGAATTACTTAACTTTAAGCTCTCTTAACTTCAGATAACAATAGTGAGCAGTTTCTTTAATCTCTGTTTGCATTGGATCACATTTCGGTTTCAGTCTGTGATCCCAGGGAATCCCTGAAAATTACTCGACGACACCAATCTTCATATGATTTTCACATAGACAGTTTTCATAGATGATAATTAAGGTGTAAAAAATAAAATGCAGATTTTTTTTATGTTTTCGACTACGGTTCAGAAATTTACAATGAGAGCAAAAAAAGGTTTTTTTTGCTGCATTTGATTGTTGAAAAAGTTGAGCTGGATTTAACATTCAGGTCCGAAGCCACAAAAACCACAGGATTATGCCGACTCAGAGGACTGAATGATGACTGGGGATAACTCCAGGTCAGCATTGCACATGACATCAATGATGATCCCTTTGTTCTTCCTTGCACGACAGATTTTTGGCTCTTCATCCAAAAATGTGAGGTTGTGCTTGTGTGCTATCTTTTTTTATCCTGGCTCCAGTGCAGTCTCTCATTTCCATAAGCCTTGTTTAGTTTTTGCTGACCAAGCGCGGATCGTAGCTTTTTGGGGAAAGAACAAAAGAAAAGATTGTGTAACAATCCTGCTGACAATGAGCTCAACTCCGCGCACTTTGACCGGAAAATGGAAAGAAAGATTTTAGTTACTTTTTCCCCTCAAGTATGACAGGAAACAGCGATGCAAAACTGTGTGATTCCAGGATGACCATGACAAAATAAGTGGTCATATGAGCCACGTGCAGCTATGTCAGAAACTTTGCTTCTCAAATTGACCACATAAACGTAGGACGATGACCTACATTAATGTTGGTTTTCTTTAAAAAAACACACACAAAACCTCCCATGCCTCTGATAACAGGAGACCTGAGTTCAAAGACTTTTGACCCACTGAGCTTCACAGGTCGCTTGTCTGTAATCTTTCAGAAAACAATCGCTTATGGATCCACCGTTATGACATTTCCAAGTGAAAGGTAAACCGGTGGAGGCTCAACAAGCTGTAAATGACACTGACCATTTGACCCTCCAAAAACCTGATGGCCTGCCCAGACAACACCACACCTTGGAGCCGTTGGCTCAAACAAACCCAGACCTGCTGCAGTTTGACCCTGAAATAGCTGACGTCAAAAAAGAGGAATGCTAGTCAAATCTGAAAACAGTGTGGGGGGCAAAAACCCAAATTCTTTTTAGGTCATACATCGCAGGTTCAGTGACTCAAATAGACACGGATGACCCACTTCTCAGATGTTTGTTACACTGTTTTATCGTTTCATAGTTTCCTTTAAACTGTGCCACCCTGTGCTAGAGCATGAAAATGCAAACAGAAGTTGTAAACTGTAATATAATACTGGCTTGTTGTGTGCTTTGTTTCATAAAGGTCATCTTTACAAAAAGCTAACTTTTGGTTAACATTCCACTGTAATAAAGTGGCTACAATGAAACATGTTGACCACAGCTGATCAGGAGTTAGGTTTTACACAGACCAAACTTTCTACAAACTAGACAAAAATGTGTTGTGTGAATAATTATTGACAGGGTTGGAGCTGTGACACTGAACACTTTAGTTCAGTAAATAAGGCAGACATATTCTAGTCAAATGACCTGATTTTGAGGCATGAGGTCCAGGCATCTCAGTAAAGTGGATTAGGCAGCTTTTCAGTAAGCAGGTAAAATTATAGTGTAGTGGTAAAGTAAGCTCCAACTTAAATGGTTTAGATTTATGGCAACTTTGGGTAAATGCTAAAAACACATTTGTAGTTTGAGATGAATGAATTAAACTGTGTTTGATTTGATTTAAACTGTTGACACAAGGTGTTCTGTTGTTTTAGGTCAAACTGCAGCCTCTTGCAGCTGATCATCAGACTCTTGTAACACCATGACCATGTTGTTGGTCAGGTTTAGTCTTGCCCTACTTTAGGTCTTTTCTTGAGTGTCTGTTGAGGAACAAGGTCTCATACTTCTTACGATATACCTCAGGGGTTCATATTGGGTACTGTTCTCTTTTTATCATGTATGGCGTTTTTGGGTCTGATATTCATGGATATTTCACATTCATTGTTACTCTGACAAAGTCCAAATATACATCCCTTTTAAACACAACACACATCAAATCTTTTGGTGTGTGTTGTGTTAAATGTCAGAAAAATGTTACAATAGTCAGCAGTAGACTCTAGACTAAACTACTGCTCCTCACTTTATATTGGCCATGGAAAATATCGTTTTACTTCATTTAAATAGATTTGAGTTGCTCAACTCATGTAACTTATAGTGCTGATAATCTAAAAAGATGCTCTTAGCGCTGCAAAGGTCCAAATTAAAGCTTGTGTTGGTATCCCAACAGACTCTGGATCAACCTGCACCAAAATGGCCTAAAAACTCACTTTTCTACTCTGATTTAGTCTAATAGCGGCTTTTGTCTTCTTAGGTGTTGTTCCTTACCACTGTCTCACATGCATGCCTAATGTGTGGGATTGCTGCAAAGGTCATGGCCTTGTGCAATTAGAGGTCTACTTTTGCAACTTTAGAATTTTGGTGGAAGACTTTGTGCAACTGGTTGGGTTTTCTAAGAAAATTGTTTTTTTTAACCATTTGGGAAAATAAACAGAACCAGACTGCAGAAAAACTGGAGTTTTTTTCTGGGACACAGTATGTGTAATTGAGTTTACTATAAGATTAAGTTGAATTTACTATATATTTCTGCATACAACTTGAATCTTTTTGTTTTATAAAGTGCTTCAAGACAGCATGTTATGAATTGGTGTGATCTAAGGAAGCAAGATAAATTGAAACGGATTTTGGTATTCTGGGCTGATGTTTTCATAATATTTTATGCTCCATTTTACTTATTTCAATGAATTATAGTTTGAATGTATTCCTCCTGTTTTAAGAAATAAAACTGAACAACAGAGAGCCGATCAGAAAACAGACAATGAATGCTTGGTTCGGAATAAAAGGACTGGGAATCAGTTAAATACTCCAACTACTCAGGGGGTTTCTGAGAACCTGTCAAGCTGTTTTAGTGAAAATCTGCACCACAATCCCTTCAGAGACTGTCTACACATTTCTCCTAAGTTTCTATTTTCACCTTTAGTTTCATTATGACTTAGTTGGATTTAATCCGTTGACTTCAGCCGTAACATTTTTCACATCCGTTCTGTTTTCTGGCTAAAATTCAGGCTCTGTCAGCAGACGCTTGTGCTTCTCCAAAAGAAAAAAAAAGTTTTCTGAGAAATTATTGGATTAAAACAATATTCTAGGATTGTTCCATCAGTTCTCCTGCCATCACCTCCTTATACAGCTTGTAGGAGGTGAGAGTTTAAGAGTGTAATTTAAAAAAAAGAACACAGAGCTTTACATGTGAAATCTAAATGCATGTTTACCAATTGGCTCACAGATATTTTTTATGTTTAAATAGTAACTTGCGGTATAATTTTTTTCCCCTAAAATCTCTCAAATATTTCTTCATTCTCCATTTTTTCTTTTAGTTTCCCTCTGATAAATGAAGAAAACTCAGGAATTTAAAAAAAAAATAGAGAACCATTCACATGTTTAGTTTGGTAATGAGCCAACTGAGGAGTTCCACAAAATAAACAGTACTATGCGCCTGACATGTATTCTTAGTTCAAACGTTCTGCAGCTTCCTTCCTGTTAGCAACAGACTGGGAATTTCTGGTGGGAACATCCTGCCCCTTCCAGTAAGAAGGCTGGTCTTGTTACTAAATAGACTGAACAAAACATGGAAAGCGTCCAATGTACCAAAGCAGAGTCAGAAGACCTACTGGAGCAAACACTGTGTGCTGACATTTAAGGAACAGCTACAACAACCTCTGTTTAAGTCCAAAGAAAAAGTGAAAGATGACATTGAAAACTGTTGGTTCTTATCAGCCACATCCATGATATGCATTATTCACTCTGAAATAATTTATGTTTACAAAATGACTGCTACAAAATGTTGAGAAATTCTGTAACTAAAAGTCTATGGAGGAGAAAACTGAATTTTCCACAGATTATATAGAGATATGTTTCAAATAATATAGAGATATGTTACATAGAAAAATCTGTAACAACTGAATGGTGAATATATGGGGTTCTATTGTATCATAGGTTCCAAAAGTTCAGTATTCACCAATGACAAAGACTCTACACAGCAGTCAGTCTTTCTGTGAGATGGTGAAAAAATTCACCCCAAAATTTAAACTATCAAGATCGAAGAGACGTTGATAAAAAGAAGCCACTTCATCGTCTGCTCCAATATTCCCACTTAGGCATTATATTACTAGTCAAGTTTAGATTAAAACAAAGAGCAACATACTAACACCAACACCTAAAACATCAAGCATGATAGTGGAATGGTGATGATTTGGGCTTGTTTTGCAACAATTGGATGTAGGCACCCAACTCGAGTCAAAAATGAGGCAGTCAGTCCGACGGCTGGGCCAAACTTAGCGGACAACAAGAATGCTGAACACAAAGAAAAGCAGAAATAGATAAGAACGCTTTGTAACTGCCTTGTCAAAGTCTAGACGTTGATCTGATAGAAAAGCAGTGGTGGAGAGTTCATGAGAAGCAAATGCCCCAAAACCTCACTGAACTGACAGAACACTAATACAAGAAACTTAGTCCTCCACAACATTGTGATAAACTAAGAAAAGGAGCCCTGAGTTACTGCAGCAAAATGTGGGCCTACACACTACTGAACTGTGAACAGTCCTTGGTTTTTCTATTTCAGGATCCATCCATCCATTTTCTGACACCCTTGTCCCTCAGTGGGGTCAGGAGGTGATGGTGCCTCTCCAGCTAACGTTCTGGGCGAGAGGCGGGTCACCTGGACAGGTCACCAGTCTGTCACAGGATCCATCTTAGTTTATTAATAATAATAATAATAATACATTATAATGTTGTTCTGTGTTTGTGTTCACTTATTTAAATTCATCTGAGAACCTGTGAAGACCAGGTATTTCTCTAAATATTTCAAACTTCACCCAAAAGAAAGTTTGCCTTTTTTATCATGAGAACACTGAAAAGTTATGATGCTTTCTCAGCGAAATCTACAAACATGGTAAAACTCAATGAAACATTCATTGGCAAAAAGATTTTTGCATAAGGTTTGCATGAGGCCGGAAGCTAGTTCAAGATAAGGTTAGGGGAAAAACATTGAAACTTGAATATTTCAAACTTGTTCCTTATTTTGAAAAAAGTTTAAAACTTATTGCATTGTGCATCACTTTGCTTAATTGCTTTGCTCTAAAATCATCTCAAATGGTAGGTGTAACAAATGTTATCACCCAACCAGTGATATGGAAAGACTGATCAAAGATCTCATGTTCTCATGCTGTAGTTATTAAGACCAGCCAATACGTCACGACTGCCAACACGAAGAGACAATCTGTTATACGGCACTATAGTCAGTCAAAGAATAAAGTTTCAAGAGACACGATGACTCCACTTTGACAGGAACATGACACATCGCCTAGAATTTGATCCTAGTTGAAGTATCAGCTCACCAAAAGGAGCCGAATGTTCAAGAGTTCAGACTGAGCTGCAGATGAATGGGAGTCATTTGACCTCTGCTCTCCAGTTATTCTTGTCTTCATGTTTAAGGATTTTGTTCTCGCACTGCGAACACCAACAACGAACTTTATTGTTCAAAATCACTTTGATTGTGGATTTGAAGACATCTGACTGTCCAGCGCCCAACAAAGAACTTCAGTATAATCAGAAAAACGTGATGTTGTTTCTCATCTCAAACCCAATTATTGTTTAGACCTCAATCATGAATTCATTTTTGTAACTGAATGGGTGAAATAAGGCCAATAGTCTTTTTGGTTAATAGAAAGACAAATTTTTGTTGTGTTGAAATAAAGCTGAACTATCCTGGAATGCATGCTAATTAATTGGGCTGTTATGCATAAATACTATTAAAAGGGCTGCATCATATTAAAGTATGGGATTGTGGTAGCATCGCTGAAAATTGCATCTTTTAATACAACTAACCAACACTTTCTAATACTAGAACATATCACACTGCACTCTAGTATTAAAAATATACATCAAGACTGGTCAAATATGGATATGAAGCTATGAATGACATCTATACAATATATGCTACCAAATATGGTACTCAAGTGTGATTGTGACAGTTCTAGTTATTATGGTATCAGTTTAATGCTACAGTTCATAACCTGCTTGCAAGATATCTAGCGTGCAGCTGATTGTAGGCTGGCAACCTATGGTAATTTGAAAGTTATGTTACATTAAGAGTAAAATGGGAAAAGCTTAAAGCTATACTACACATCAAGCACTTGAAAACTAGTGCCACATTTTTGACTTGGTCCTGTAGGTTTGCTCAAGCCAGCGTATAAATGGCAACACTGCAAAAACATAAAATTAACATATCAACCCATGCCCAAATGTTATGCTTTATAGATGAATAGTTGGTGTGGTGCCAACTATTCATCTTTCTATATTGGAGGGAAAATGGATTTTGATGACTCTCTACAATATCTACAAGTAGAATTTGAGTAAAACGCGTCATATCTTCAACTCGACGTCATGAATTCCAAAGTAAAGTCCTTATCTGATCTTTCGCCTGGACTTGAATCAGTGCCAAACTGTTGAAATCCCCTACATAAAAAAATGCAGCTGCCCCAACAATAACCGTTATGTTGGTTGGATTTCCATTAAATGAGGTACTGTTTTAGCTTAAGCCTAAAATTTGCATAAATTATAAAATGTGCAGCTTCTGAGGTGGATAGATAAATTACAAAGAGGTCCCTGCAAATGTTTATCCAAAAAAAGACATTTGGGTTTGCAAAGATGTGAACATAAGCTGGAGTCGAGCTGCAATGTCTGCAAAACAAGCCTTGAAAGTGGAAAATAGATTAGGAGTCATGGTAATTACTGTTTGCCCCACACAGAGACGGCAACACTAAACACTGAGCACATGCATGCCTTAAAACATTTCAACATTTTACTAAAAGGCACCTTTGTTAACTGGAATAAGCAGGTATATTCAGAGCTCTCTGCATGATTATATAAACAAAACACCTGCGACTGTGAGTCAGTGTTTAAATACGAGGCTTGAAGTTTACTTCTGTAAAGCGGCTCCAAAAAGTTTTGACATTCAGCTCCGTCTCTTCTTCACACAGCACAGCTAAAAGTTGTGAAAACTCAGCCCTATCTATTCATCTCAGCACCACAGTTCTGAGTATTGAGCGCCTTTGACGCCAAACTTATAGATTACTTCTGTTTTAACTATTAACTCGTGCGTCAGCTGACTTCCCAGAAACTGGTGCTTTTTTTAAACAGAAGGGCGTGCTGTTGCTACAGGGAGGCAGACTTGCTCGCAACCAATACCCACGCTGAAAAGGCGGTTCCTCCCCGGTATCAGGTTACAGTTCTGAGAAAGAAGCTGTTGAACAGAACATTTGAGCAATAGAATGGTGAAATGGAGCCATTAGTTTCCAGAACTAACAGAGTAACTCTAGTTCCTGCAGATATTTTCTCATGCATCAGGACACATTTCCCTAGTAAAGCAAACAAAAAAGTCAAAACTGCAAAAAGTGTTTAAAAATTCTCAAAGAAACTCTGTAGTCTTAAAGGCCAATTTAGTCTTGGGTTTCTTTATCTGTGCAGATATGCCATTTGTATGCAGAGAGCAGTTTTAAAACCACTCCCTTAAAACCATCCCGTGAAAGGAATGCAGTTACCTGCTTTAAAGCCTTTCGGTTTGCAGCTGCACCTCTTAGTTCACAAGCTGCAAAGTTCAATTCAATGAGTCTGGTAAACCACAACCGATGTAGACTTTTAAAACAAGAGACTAGCATTTAGGACAGAAACTGCAAAAAAATATCCTTGATTATGCTGATTTGCATAAAGAGGTTTCCCAGAAGATTTTCAATTAGTTGGATTTCAAGTTTGGAAACAAAAGATTTAATCTGTGACCAAACCAGTTTGAGTTTCGTCTTCTTTCACTATGAGTTACAAGAACAGAATTCTCTTCTGAAATTGTGACAATATCTAGATAAACTTCTCTTTTTTGACTTCTGTAATTATTTCACAGAAGAAACTTAATTTACAAACAAGCAAACAAAAATAATATAAAAAAAAGAGTTAACTTCCTGGATAACTTCCTGTTCCTTTATGGCACTCCCTGCTTTCTGTACAACCAACCCTCCTGCTAAATGCTGCAAACAGCTCTTTGAATTTGCCTGAGCCTTCAGATCTCCCCTGAGCAAAACAGCCCATTCTTCAATGAGCCATGTAGAGGTAACCAAGAACATAACCAACATCATTATTCACAGGAGTAAACCAGATTAGGCCAGCTGTGAATCGTCTCCATGGAGAGTCTCCCCTTCATATCCTCCAGTCATGTTTGTTCTGTAACCATAGACTACAGCAGGATCTGAAAACAAGGTGAAGTCCCAAATAATCACCATGGTTTTCCCTGATAGAGGCTTGATGTGGCGGAAACAAAATATTTAAGGCTTTAAGAGTGTCAGAGAATTAATGGGCAGAATGTAAATCCTTGGTTGGAACCAATAAAACATGTTTTAAGTCATCGGTTTCTAGGTAGCAGAAGCCCGTCTGAATCAGGATGTGGATGTTATGCAACTCTGAAGATGTTTTGAACCCCTTTGACCCCAGTTCAGCACTTTGAGCTTGTGCACCAGCTTTGCATGAAAAACTGCAACGTGCAAAACTGCAGATGCAACCCTGAGCTCAAATAGGAGGTGCTCAAATTTCGAGGAAACTGCAGAGAGAGCTATATTGGTTGTGGTGTGAACAGAGGTTTCTGACCCGTAAAGTGTCAGAAATTTACAGCGCATATCCTATTGGTTGTTTAATGTGATTAAGCAAGAATTCCTGTTCAGAAAGACATTATATCAAAAGTTCAAACAATTAGTTTCATTTTCTTTATTGTACTGTACATATTATTTTAATTTAAATTTGAATGTAGCCATTGGTGTCTCTTGGACACAGAAATTTGAACAATGACATACTATGTGCAAATCAATCCCTCTACCCCGAACGTTTGTGAACTATCCAGACAAAAGTCCAAATGCTCATAAAGGTTTTCAAGGAATGGGTGTCATTCCTGCAAAAAGTTATGGGTGAATTGCTAATTTCTATTCTTTTGGCCTGTGATTTCATTAAAAGTGTTTAATAAAATTACAATTAATTCTATTTGTAAACAGACTGCCCCACCCCCACCCCCCCAAAAAAAATATTTAAATTATAAATTTTCTAAACAAGTAGCATAATCATTAATTTTACATACAATATATTCATTAGAAAAATAAATTTATTCACTTAAATAAGTTTCCAAAACGTTTAAAAAAAAAAAAAACAACAACAACAAAAAGAAACATGTTCAAACTTCCATTTCAGAGTCCAAAACAGAAATTGGTGACAGGAGAGTCCATTATGGTCTCAAAAGTCCAACAAATTCACCTGATGAGAAAGGCTAATGTTGCCCCAATACCAGCGACCCCAACAAACGCCATCAGCGTGTTCCTCACTGTGGACTCAGTGTCTGTTACTCTAAAGAACTCCACAAAGCCCTCCTGAAAGCAAAACCAAACAAAAAAACACATTAGTTTCAAACCCACAGAAGCTTCTCGAAGTGAGCCAGCAGAGTGTTGCAACAACTTACCCATGCATTGTTTTTCGTTAGCCAGTCCCGCTGGTTTTCCAGGAGATACGTGGATATTTCCCGGCTCACCAGGTCTACGCAGTGACCTCTGCCCCTTTCCTTCAGGCGCTGACACACCGCAGCCCCGAACGCCACCAGGCTGACGATCCGACCCCAGTTGGTGGTCCCGTCTGAAAAGAGACTCTGCGCCACGTCCGTAACAAACCCCATATTGTCCGGCTGGTTATCCAGACCCAGCTTGTTGAGCATACCTGAGAGGAAGAGAAACAGCCTGGAGTCAGGGATACATTTCGAGCAAGTCCAGAGAAGCATTCATGTCGTTACTTTTTACTTCCGCTTAATTGCATAACAAGTAGAAGGGGCACATTTTACATCAAGTATCACTTCCTTGAACGTCTATACGGGCTAAAAAGGCTAACAAAGGCCCAAACGTCTCTTTTAATCATGCATCCTGTTTTATGAAACACATACTTTAAATATTTCCTGTGGGTGAGGCAGGCTGTGACTCAACCGTGGAAAAATCCTACAATGGCGCCTTCCGTACTCACCATTATAAGCACATCTGTGCTTCGACAAGACGTCCTCCACCACCCTTTTCATCGTAGATAGAGCTTTACTTTGCCTCCACCGACACTTTGAAAGTCCTGAAAAATCTCTTAGAAAATTGCTAATAAGCTCCATGGTGTCGTTATCCAGCACTTGGTTGCTCGCACGTACAGCAGACACGTCGCCGTCTGCGTCGGGCTGCGCCGGGGTGCAGGGCAGCGAGCCTTCGTCGCTGTCGTCGCTGCTCTCCGGGAGGCTTTTTGCAACAAATCCGTTGACTGCGAGGTTCGTCGGGCGTTTCTTGAAGGAATCCATAGGCGAATGAAGAGATTCTACCGGGGAGTCCATTGCGACCTCAGGCGCAACGAGCCCCTGGTCGTAGTGTGTTTGTCCGTTCCCGACTCCATTTTGAGAAAAAATGAGATAGTTTAAGGCGTTTGTCGAATTGGCCGTCATGTTTTTTCCTTTGAATTGGGATTAACTGGTTAAGAAAAAAAGACTCGGCTAAGAGAAGAGGATAGGTAGTTGGTTAAATAAGCCAACCTTTGACTATATCCCACTCATTCTGCCAGATTCAGGTCCTCGAGAAGAAACGAAGGGCAAATGGAGCCACTAGTTATATGGCTCCTTTACGTCCTGCCCCTTTGACACGCCCCCCCAAAGGAAACACTGGTTTTAAAAACCTGCTTTACTCCGGAGTTTGTTCTCACAAACTAATAATTTCATGTTCATGAAGATAGATATTCACTTAAAACTCAGCTGTGTTCTGACTGATATTAGTAGTTTCAATCTCCTCAGCGAAAATCAATACAATCAAGTAGAAATCAATACAATCAAAAAGTAGCCTTTGTTTATAAAAAAGTAAATAATAATCTTATTTCTATATAGTTTCGCTTCTCTTTATGGATATACTTTCTATACACTTGTGGAAATATCTGGAATTTTCCGTACTGTATTTTATTTGCTTCAGTTTCGGGAAGCGCTTTCTATTCTCTTGTGGAAGATACTGGAATTCACAGGAATTTCACCGGAACTGACGCAGTATATTGACTGGGTATATTGACCCAGCCAATATACTGCTCTGGCTCCCCCTAGTGGCCAATTTAAGTTTATACACATTTAAAGTCGGTGTATTTTCTCAAACGTGTCGTTTGAACCTCCTATGGTTGCATCTATTGCTCAACTGTAAAAATGAAAAAAATCCAACTATATATTTTATTAATGTAAAAGTTTATTTCAAATACTGACAAAAATCCTCTCATCTTCCACACAACAAACATTCCAAATAGCCCTGTACTTTCTGAAGTGTCAAAATGTTTCCTTTGTTCTCCAGTGATCCTCATCATGTAAACCCCCTTCTTTAAAGAAGGAAGGGTCCTTCTGACCTCCTTGCAGCTATCTTGGGCCAGAGATAGGATGAAATACACCAATTATGCAATAAAAGAACAACAAAAAATGGGAAACATCTGCTTGCAAAACAAGAAAAACACAAAGATAAAAGCAGCACAAATGTATCAGAGTATATAGCCTGTCATTTGTTTATACATTCTGGCACATATTTCTCTTCTGGATGAGACACCCTGTTTGTGAGGTTTAAAACATACCTGGTGAATTTCCTCTGGTTTGCTCTGTGCATCAACATTTATGCATTTTAATTTCATTTTCAACAAGTCATTTTTCTGAAAGCACAAAATGTTAAATTTAAAACCAAGTACTGCTAAATCGTGAGTTCTTGCTAATCAATGTGGCAAAAAAAAAAAAAAAAAAATCAACGTTTCAGTATTAATCATTGGTAATTAAAAACAGTCTTATATCCAGTAGATTTTACCTCAGAAGCTAAACAATTATGAAACAGAAATACTGCGAGAGAGAAAAAAAAAATCAGGCAAACTTAAAAACGACAGGCATTCTTTACAGCGTATCATCTCAGATTTGTCCTTGAATCAGCAGCATTTACACACATTATCAAACAGATTTATGTAGCCTCTGCAAAACACCGATATACAGCAGAAGTAGTGTTAAAACTGAGTGGAGAGGAACCACTGAATCAGAAATAGCTCAGGCTACAAAAAGACCAAAAAGCAGGTGGGAAACAACAAAAGTCAAATCCTGTCGAAGTCTATTTACAATAGATGAGACGAAGAAAAGTGTTGCATTCATACAGCACCATAACAAGATCATATGCACAGGTCTCCTCCCTTTCACACACTGCAAATTTGACACATTTAAAAAGTGAGGTTGCAGATGTGGTGGGTTTCGCCTACATGATGGACTAGTGTAAGTTGGTGAAAGTTCCCTGAAGCAGTAATATATACTATTTTTCCTTGATTAAGTGCACATATCCAGTTTAACTTCTTGACTTGCGTGTAAGGGTGCACATTCAAAGTCTGGAGATGTTGCAATTGCTCTATTAACCTGTTTTACAGGCTGTATCCCAGATAGACGTGGCACATTGTTTATGCTCACACTTTGCCCCCTCATCATGTGTTATAAAACCTCTCCGCTTGGCTCTGTGCTCTTGTAGACACGGAACAAGCCACTTGAAAAAGCTGGCAAGGCTTTCTGAAGCTCGCCTATCAGGTTACTTGCTGTTTAAACACAGACGCCCTGATAGCAATAATCAAGTCAGTTTGGGAAGAAAAATCTGCAAGGTGCAGGTAGTAGATCTATATTCCAGCAACAATGTAGGAAAGTAAACAAAATAGTTTATTTCTTAGCGTTTTCTGTTGGTAGTTTGTTAGCCTGTGATGAATGAGCATGACGCAGGTTTTGAAAGTGTTACGAATAGCCTTCAAAATCGCTCTCATCAGTCCAATGAAGCACGTGAGCCGCTCCGCATCATCAGTTGGAAACTAATGACTTATTTTGTCACTTCAAAAATGACTTTTATGGATAAATAAGAGAAAAAAAAAATCTGGATCAAATATTTCAACGTCGCAAAAAAATTCTAATTTGTTTTGAAGTTCTGCCCCATCATAATGCAGTGTCAGATAATTAAACATCACTTTTGAGAGTCTATTTAAAGCTTAGCTTGGCAGCTAAAGTATGGATCTTTATTATGTTTTTAGTATTATTATATTTTTAAAGCAAAGCAACTTTGAGCCTAAAATTGAACATTACAATCCCAAATAAGTTGATTCTGCACTCCTGATTCTCTAAGACATGCTGTCTGGACTAGTCCTCAAAGCACCACGGTTAACGCAAATTACGTGCTTGTGCAAGGTTGATTTACCGAAGCATAAACTCCATACAGAGCTTTTCTACCCCCCCATCCCCCGCATAAATCTTTTAGGTTATAGTAAACACTTTGTCTAGATGCAAATATGTGTGCATGTAAATGGATTGTCAGGACAGTGTTTGCTTTAATATTTTGCCTAAATCAATAAGCATATGCCCCTCTGCTGTTAAAAAATACTTAGATTTTGTGTCATTTAACAATCATGCAGCATATTTAGCGAGAACAAGAGCAGAGGGGGTGGGACAACATCAGCAGAGAGACAAAAATCTAAAGTTTGCAGTTCTCCTTTGCCTGAGCTGCAGCGGATGACCTCAGGTCCGATTGGATAAAACTGACTGACATGTGAGATGCCTCATATGCTCCATTCTGTTCCCAAAAGTTAAAACTACCTTCCCCCCTTATTGATTTGGTATGCAAGCGACTATTCACATACTTCTTCCGACACCTTCCCACTGCTTAAATCAGCCACCGGCAAAGGACAGAAACGCAAAGATCGAAGAACAAACTGCAGCCACGGCTCCTAACGCCTTTACACACATTGTTTTGGTGTCGTTCAGGATGCAATAAAAAGAGAAATAAACACACTATACAGAATACAAAGTGCATTAAATCCGCCCCTCCAACCCTGCCTGATGACACACACCTACTGTAATGCATCTTGGCACACTACAAACCAAGATATAAGGGAGGCGGTGGAGCAGAGTGCGCAGACAGAACAGAGCTGTGCGAAGGCAGAGAGGGCTGCGGCGTCGTGGCCACCCGAACCACCGGCCGAGCCCAGACCACCCACATACAAGCACAACAGGAGTTTTAACTTATACAACTCTGCCCAATATGTTAAAGCCAGTGGTGCCTCGGGATGAGAAAGGAAGAGAGAGGAGGGGAGAGGAGTGGACATGTTGGGAACACGGGGAGAGGTGGAGTCCTGGGGGGATGGTGTCGAAATGCCTCTCAGATGACGGAGGCTAGCCAGCTAGCTTGCTGGTCACCAAGGATGACTTCCTCGTTCTCGGTAGATCCTGCGGCGTTGGGATGTGGTCACCGGTTACCAGGTTCTTCTCGGGTCCGGCCACAGGAAGCTGCTTGTTCTTCACCTTGGCTTTGGCCATGTTGTAGTCTCCCGAGTCAAAGTACTTTTGCTGTGGAAAATCAAAGAGCAGACCTGGAATCAGATTTGGAGCGACTGCATCACTTCGGTTCATGCTTCTGAAAAGCATCAAGTTTATAATTTGTTTAATCTGGTTTAAAGACACTAATCTCTGAATCATTCCCTGTTGGTGTTCATAATCATAAGATGGAAAATAGCTGCATTCTCCCATGGCCTGCCCTGACTACGCCCACACTTAACCAGAGATTTCCCACATCTCCCAGAATGACTTGCAGCAACCTCCAGAGGTATGAGCTGGCTGTGGTTTACAGTCTGTGGAGGTGGAAAGAGCAAGAGCTTACCAAGTCACAGCAAAGAGGAAAAAAAACCTGAGAGCTTTGCTGTTTAAAATGCAAATTAAAGGACCCAGATAGACGTGATCCGTTCACATACCGCAAGTTTAGGTTTCGGCAGCAAAGAAATGCATCTCCAGGCCTCTAACATCATTTTTTAATTGCAAATTCCTTACATTTCCAGTCACCAACATTACAGATCTAAGAGTGAATGAGCCTGTTCACTGCAGGTGGTTCTATAGCGGTCAGGATTTATACCATGCAAACATCGCTGCACTTAGCAAGGTGGGCGCATCACTAAACATTTTGTGATATAAAAGACACAAGCTAGATGAAAACAGAAATAGAAAAGGATAAAAAAGGCAGATGATCCAGATAAAGGAAGAAAGAAAAGAAAGGAAAAAAGAATGAAAATCGATGTATTGTCATTGTTAAAAAAAGAAAAAAAGGAAAGAAACGTAGAAAAGAAATAAAGTCAATTTATTGTCATTTTTTATTGTTGCCCTGAATTTTGACCCTTGAAGTAGAGAAGTGACTCTCATTAATCTTCTTAGCTCCCCTCACTGTCCTCTGCAGGACCCTCGTGTTTGTCATACCACAGTTGGAGTTTGTGTTGTAAGCAACATGAAATACTCATTAACTGTGTTTTAAACAGCTGAATGTTATGTTAGTTAGGAAATTTAGTTCCAAGATTTTAATTAATTTGGCAAGGGACTGGATTGATTAAAGGAAAAGCATGAACAAGACAAAACAATCACTTTTTCTTACTTATTGACAGACAGTAAAGCTGTGACCAGTTTACACTAACATGCACTTGTCTCTCCGTCCATGTAGTGGACAACCGATAGCTACCCACCCCTTTCTGTAGCCTCTTCATCAGGAAGTCGGACCCACCAGGCTTCTGGCCCAGACCAGGATATTTAGCCTTCAGCTTGGCCTCCTCTGCCTTTACTGGGTTTGCATTTTTCTCCTGCGAGTCCTGAGAACAGAAAATAAATAAATAAGTAAATAAAAAACTGTAATCATATCACCCAATAAAAAAAAACATCAGGACAGAATAAGCATAACCATGAAATCAAGTAATATTGCCATAAACTCCAATTTCAATTTCTTTTTGGGTTTTAAAAAAGTACCAAGCAAGAAATAAAATATTCTGCTTTGAAAAAGAGAAGTTCACCTGAATAACCAACTTAAAAACTGCTGCTGAAAAATGTGACCTACTTCTGTAAAGTGAGCTTAGATTTATGACGGAGCCTGGTGGGAGCTGGAGATACTTCATAACAACGTGAGTCACAGGATGAACTCTTAGTCCTCTTTCTCATAAAACCAACATGCATAAGAATTAACAGCTGAAGAAGACATTGTGGAGCTTATACTACTAAGCAACAATTTTCCATTTGTAATTTATATTTTCTAAAGATTTTTACAGGACAAAGTCTCTTTTTGCAAATCTAATTAGGATAAATTTCAACCACAAACAAGTCCACTTTAAGGGTGAAACATTATATGCCTCAGATATTTTAACAATGACACTTTCTTGCAATATCAGTTTGTTTTTCTTCTCTTTATATATATATTTTATGAACGGTGAACAAATAAGTGCAACGTGTAATAAACACAATGCAAACAACAGAGATGCCTCTGCAGGCTTATACACGTCGGTCAGGTAAGATGACTATAATCCAAGTGCCAGTCAAAGTAAAATATTGAGGCCATGGAAATATGCCTCACCCTTTATGACTAAAATGCGCAGAACTTTGACCTGGATCTCAAACCCCACAGAAAAAAGGGAAGTTATAAAGTTCTGAAAAGTAAATAGGACTAAAGTCGTTTAAGCAATCTGCGTCTGGCGCTCTGACAGAAAATTCTGGTTCTACCTGAACTATGGATATGAGACAGAGCATTCAGTCTGCAAAGCTTGCTGGGGCCAGGGATAAAATGTGACTCAGGACACTGAAGCCGATGAACAGATTCCCTTAGGAGGAGGGGTGGGAGTGTGACTCAGTGGATACTGGTTCACTTGGGTCCATGGAAAGAAATTTATGAGCTACTATATTTGGTCTCAATGCAGGGAAACAGCCATATTCCACACCACATTCTGTGAGACTTGCTTTTACGGCTCCGTATTTGTATGTGGAAAGCTGTGAAATTCCACTCAACCAGCACCCAAGTTTAATTTGACAATTTAACAGCGTGAAGTTGTTAAACATGGCATCTGCTTTTCTCTCTGCATCATTCTCAGGGAGTTTGGTCTCACAGAGTTAAACAATAAACTGCAAGAAGCTTTAGTTTATTTTAAGTATTTTACTACGCCATTTGTTTTTATGTTATGAGGGTTAATTTCAAACTTCCAATCAGGAACCCATTCCCATTCATAAATCGCTATAGTTGTCCAATTTGCAATTGAAATGCAATTTACAGATTTATGCTATAACTATAAAATAAATAGAATAAATCTGGTTCCCTTTAAAGTAATCCTCAAGTTCTCAAAACATTTCCCACTCTAATTCTCCTTTTGGTAAACTGTTTGAGACACAGAGCAGCGTGTTTAAGGAACTCACCTTGGCTGTCTGTGTTCTACAATACAGTTTATCTATGTGTTTATCTGGTAAATGGCCGACACCAATTTTTTAAAAGCACCACTAAAGACAACCCTTGTACCAGGTTTGAGAACCTTGCACCTATGTTACCTACATTTGGTTAGGCAATGATGCACTAATCAAGTTGTAAATAGGTGAAACATATAAACACAAACATATGTTTCTCTTTGAATATTTGCTCCTTCACTTTCTTTGACTTTAATTATGCATAAATAGAACTTTTTCAAACTGCAAGCATTCAGTCCTTCGAACATAAAAGCAACTTTGACGATTATTACAAGTTAAGCTAACATCCCAATACTACAACACAAAAACACTCACTTCAGCAGATCTGTTACTACTAGCAAATCTGAGGCTGCTTTATGGTCTAAATGTTGGATTAATGATTAAAGCGTCGACTGAACCAGCCCTTCAAATACTGCTTGATATTGCAGGAGGCAGTTTGGAGAATTTCTCTGTCTGTATTTATAGCTGATGTCTTGGTCGGATAAAAACTTGATTGATTTTACCTGAACATTAGAAGATTAAGGTCTTGTTATTGACTACATTCCTAAATTCAGCTAATTTCATATACAGACACAGGCTTGATTAGTCCATACAAGGTACAAATTCCATTAAACATTTAAACAATTATTGTCTTGATTTTAGGATTTAGCTTTCATGTTTCATTTAAAACGAATACAAAAAAATGTCTTGTGTTTAAAGGTTGAATATTCTCTGCAATTGCTGTAACAGTGCGAGTCACAAACATGTCCTTCAGGATGAGTAACAAACAATAAAGTTAAATGACTTATTCTAACCAATAAAGAGTAATGAATTCGTCAAAGATTCATGGGAACATTTTATTGTGGTATGTTATGTTTGGAAGCATTTTCACAGGTTTCAATGTAAATCAAGGGAGATAAATACTCCAAGACTTTCTCAACTATTACAGTTGTGCAAGTGTGTTAATTTATAACTTGAAAAGACTGATGTCATTAGCTTTGACACACACATTTCTAAATTGAAATTTTTGCTTATGGCTTGACAAAAAAAAAAAAAAAAACTGAATGCCAAAGTTAAGTAAAGGAATAACTTCGTAAACCAGAAACCACAGGATTTTGAATGAGGAGCAGTGGCCCATTGGACACATTTAAGATATTTACTTTAAACTGCAGTCATTTGATTGTTTATATCTACAGACAGCTGAATGTCAAGTTTTGTGGTTTTTCGTGAATAACTAGCAACACAAACCAAAGAGGCCTGAGCTACTGTGGAGTCTTCAACCAATAACACAAGAACCGGACAGAACAAAGTGACACACAGGCTGAAGGCACCGAATCCTTTGACAGCTGCCTTATTACTCAGCAAACCGCTTATAACAGCTGTACGTGTCCTCTGGTAGTATTATTATTAGTATTATTATTTCGTATCCAGCACTAAGCATCTTGAACACTTGAGCTATTTTATCGTAGCCATGTCTCGCTAGCAGCCTCCGCGGTTAACAGTGAAAACCCACCTGTTTTTCGTCCTCGTACTCCACCTGCGTGTCCGAGTCGAGGTTTTCCGAAGACATCGTCTGAGTGCGGTGGACCAGCTGGTAGTCCGTCTGCCACACAACGCAAAAGGGTCGAATAAACCAGGCAGCAGCGTTAGATAAACCTCCACTCAACCTAATCCTGATTTTCTAAACACGACAGCTCCCCAACAAAGATGGCGTAACGAGATGTGACGTCACTACTCGAGGGAGGTCCTGTTTATAAGTTGACACGCACTTTAGCCAATAGGGTGCTAGCAGTGCTTTGTTCTTAGCCAATGAGCTATGCCTGTTTTCTTCACGCGCTGTGATTGACAGCCAAACGCTCCAATGGGCTTTCAATTTGGCCCAACGCGCGGGAGCGCGCTACACTGCACCTGCGCAAAGTATGGATAAGAAACACAAAAGTGTAGTGTTTTTAAAAATAATTTTATAAAATAATTTGAACATATGAATAATAATTGTTGAATAGTTTCACAGCATGTGTTGTTGATTGAATTAGCGTTGGCTAGAAAGCCGTCTGTGCCATAATTTTTAGTCATTGCGTTCTGCTCTGTGATTGGCTGAGTTGTAATAAAAAAAAAGCGTTGGAGAGTATTCTTAACGTTGATGACACCTGAAGCTAATACTTAAAAGTTAGTTGTTACTCCTTTTATCTTAAGAGAAATAGCTCTATTTTTGTTTTAATATAGTTTCGGTGTTATCACTTTGTAAGAAATTCACATCAACCTATGCTGAAATAATTTAAGTTTTTTGTTTCTGGATAACTAGCTAGCTAGCATGTCTGCTAGCTAAATTATCATTTAGCAATGACATGTTAATAGATTTCGTTTCATATTTCCCTAGTGTATTTATTATTTATTTTATCTTTGCAGATTGTTTGTGTTTCATAATTTCTACCAAATGGCAAATGTTCAACAAGTGAGGCCTTCACAGGTAATTTTAATTTTAACTATAATGAATAAATATGTTAGTGTTTCCCATTGTAGCTTCTGAGTCGGAAACGGAATTTTTAATTTTTTTTTTACATACTGATGATCTTAAATGTGCTTTGATTTTAAAACCACAATACTAAAGACTCTTCTATCTTGGATTGGATCATCCTACACTAATAGCAGAATCATTCAAGCTCAGTTTGTGATTTGTAAAATCTTTATTGGGTTCGCGAAAGTTCAATAAAGTGAGATTTATCACTGTTTTGCACCCAGACCACTAAAACTCTCAGGAACAACAATTAGACTCTTCAGACCTGGACAAGATTATTCAACATTGCTAGCAAGATATTTCAGTTTATTGTTTGTGAAACATTTATTTTATTTGTAAAATTTCAAGCGCTGTTTTAGTGTTTTTTTGCAACTGGACCACATTAAAACGGGTCCAACTCAGAAACTAATAGACTCTTCAAATCTGGAGTAGATTATTCAACACTAACATCAGAATAATTGAAAGCAAGTCTGTGAAATTGTTATTTACTTTTTGTAAGTTTAATAAAGGGCAATTCCAGCCTTTTATTGTGCCTTGGCCACAATAGAAAACGTACAGTTGGCCTTTACAAATACATTTAGCTAGTAAACTGCAATAAATAGGACAAATGTGCAGCACAATTTATAGACATGTGTATTTTTCATTAAAACAGACACTGTTTGAAGTATATATTTATGAAGTTTAACTTTTACAAAATAGACAACAAACTACATTCTTGATATTTTTCATTTACATTTTCACCGGAAATATTTAAGTGTTAAATCTGCAATAGAAAATTAAAATTAGTTAAAATTTTGACTTGTTCTTGATACAGTCATGTCAAATGCATCACTGCCTCTGATAAATAAGCCAAACTTGTTTGTCTTGCTCCTGCAGGCTGTTCAGGCTCTCCCTGAAGAGGTTGCCTCTGAGGAACAGTCGCTTATTGTTGTAAAGAGACTTCTGGCCATCGCTGTGTCTGGCATCACATACCTCAGGGGCATATTCCCAGGGAGAGCCTATGGAAGCAAATATGTCGAAGGTTAGACCGCATTCAAAACGTTTCTGCCATTCAATCTGCATCAATCATTTCAGTTTGTTATGTGGACATGTTTACAAGATCTCACTTCTGTTTCTGCAGATCAGAAGGTGATGATCCTGAAAGGGGACCTTGACTGTCCGGGAACGTCTCAGATACACCAGTGGTAAAATATACACAAAGCAAAAATGGATGAGCAGCATATTTAAATAATTTAGATTTTTATTTTTGTAATCTCTTGGGGTCATAGAAACTCATTTATGCTGCACAGTTAAGAACGCTTACATTTTGTGGATGAGTGCAGAAATAATTTCCAAGTTTTTGTCTAATATACTTCCTGATTTGCTTCTAAAGAGAACTTGTGACTTTAAACTACAACCTTTTTATGTTTACAGTAAGAATAACAGATTGATTGTCAAATCTTCCAGGATGCAGGGCTGCTTTGATGCCATCCAGAAGAAATATGTGAGTTGCGTTTAGTCTTTTACCCACAGAAAGATTGTTTGAAATGCTCATCTGGTTTAGTCTCTTTGGATCATAAATATAAATTCATTTTTACCAACATAGTATGCTTTCATATCAAAACTGCTGTGGACAAAATATTTTCCTATTTATCTTTTCAACTAGCTGCGAGCGGCCATTATGTCTGTAAGTATAATGGAAATTTTAACCTCCACATTAGAGAACTTGAACATCAAATTATACAACTGCACCACTGTATCAACTTTTATTTTGTTCCTTTTTCTATGCAAATAAAGTTGAATAAATCTATATTTTTAAAATGTTCTATTGTTTTGGCTACTTCTAGATCTATACTGACCCAAACAACCCTCAGGTACTGCTCAAAAGGTTTTCCTGCCATTGGTCTCCAATATTTTGTACTTTTGGACTCATATTTTCTTCTCTTCTAGAAAGTGACTGAGTATTACCAGTTTAAGATCCAGTACACTACAGAAGGAACACAAGTGGATTTCGAAAGGTAAACTCTAGTAACAAAAATTATTTATTAGTAACAAAATTTCTGAAAGTTTATGATCAAGTCAGTTTTTACAAACTCTTCTTATCTTTGGTTGGAATGAAATTTGAACTCCTGGATTTAGTGCATTGCAATGTATTTAAAGTTAGTAAATTGAATAATAAGTGTATTTTCTTTTAGTACATACATATCAATACAATTGCACTAGAAAATAGTTTCCCAACATGCACATTGACTGGTCACTGTGACCTTGGCAAGAAGGTTTGTGCATTTAGTTCAAACATCCCACTTATAAATTTCAGAGGCCAATCACATATAGGTCATTCTGTGTGTTTTTTTTCTCTTTTTTCTTTAGCACAAGCAACAACCAGAAGTTGTCAACGGCGTCGTTCGGAAACACGAGGAAAGCGAGCATCTTGCTGGTGAGGAAGCTTTACACCCTGATGCAGAGTCTGGGGCCTCTGCCAGACAATGTCTGCCTCAACATGAAGCTGGCTTACTATGATGAAGGTAAGACAAGCTGAAGAAAGGAAAAAAATCTTCCCGCTCAGCATGGAAGTAGTAAACCACATCAGTTTTAAGAGTGTTGTTTTCTCAAGTTTTGTCTGACAAGTTTTAGGGTTTTTGCTTTGTTTTGTGTAGCCTGGATGTTGATGTTTTTATTTGTTGATGTCAGCGTTTTTACATTAGTAGTATCCAAATGTATATTCTATTGTTGAATGTGATTTTCATCAATTATTTTTGCAGATCTTGAAGCATTTAGACTCTTAAGCAGCAACTATTTATATGCAATTAAAATATAGTTGAGTAGAATTCTTTCCATGATCAGAAATACACTCTTCTGCTATATGTGGGTTTGGAAACTTACAGCTGCTGCACTTTGAACTGATCTGATGAATTTAGACACATCTAATCTCAGTGGTGTCTTACTGTAGGTAGCAGAGTGGCACCATCCTGGATTTTCAATCCCAGATACAGCATTAGCATTTCTTCTTCTTTGAGCATAATGAGTTTTTGATTTTGACTGTCAGGTTTGCTTTCTGATCTCTGAAATGAAGAAGACAAAGTCATAGACAATGACTGAACCTGCTAAGCGCCACCACTGAATTTAAGTTCCCATCCACCACATTATATGCTAAAAGCACTTTTCAGAATTAATGTGCTGTGCAAATAGATGTAAATATTTCATTTTTCCTTTTATTAACCAGACCATTTAATGACCATTTCAGCTTTTAAGCAAGGGACAGGAGTAATTATTTGGTTGCAACATACAGATGCCCCACTAGATGTCACCAGATCCTTTAATCCAACAGCATTTGGTTGCAAAAATGTCCAAAACCGTTTTCTTTTCTTTTTCATTCTCCTTTGATTATGGTTTAAAGGTTTGACTTTCATGTGTTTTATTCCTTTTTCTTGAAGTTACTCCTCAGGACTACCAGCCTCCAGGCTTCAGAGAGGCTGTAGGAAACACAATAGAGTTTGAGCAGGAACCAGTCAAACTGACAATGGGCAAAGTTGCCACGCCCTTCCATTGTGTGAAGTTCGACATGGCCACAGAGAAACGCAGACTGGAGCAGGTGCACTGATGGATGGATAGATAGAAAATTAGTTTTCTCAGTAGTTTTCTGAAAAGGCAAATGTTTGCAACATTGTTTTTGGATGGTGGTTTCATGATCAAGGTTTCCTCCAGTGGACTGTTGTGTTATTTATTTTTTCATGTTTGCAGGTTGAAGAGAGTGGTTCTGTGAAGGAGAAATGGGTTGTGAAGTTAGAAGAACAAGTAGACGAACCACTGGTCTGAGCACATGCATTCCTTAAAAACAATTGAGACAGATAGGCCTGCTGCAATTGCTTTAGCAATATTAGTTCTAAACTTGGTGTTCAGAAAATTTGTTTCAACCTTTAGAGTCCTGAGTTGGAACAAGTGGGGGAGCCGGAGAACTACTCTAAAGACGTCGATAACACCGGTAATAATTCAGAGTTACATCTACAGAGTCAAACTTGGTCTGGCTTGTGTCTCAAAAAAAAATCTTTATTATGCTGAAAATAAAAAGCTGTGCTTTGACAGTAAAATGGCTTTGAAATACAACAGTACTGAAATGAAAACGGCCAGGCACCTAGATAAGAGAACAAATACATTTATTTTTCTGAACGGTTGATTCCAGGAAGTTTATCTTCCACCTTGACGGATAAAATGCTTTCAGTTATATTTATATAAGCATGTTTTTTTTTTTGTTTTTGTGAGGACCTATAACTTTTACTTGAAATACTTATTTTTCTTTTAAGTTAAACATATTTTTATTTGTAAGTAGCGTTAAAATAGCTTCATCTTTTTACCTCCAGAGATCCAGATGAACATCCAAGAGAAGAATGAGAGAAGTGCAGAAGACCCAGACGTATGTTTGTTTTCCCTGAGACTTAATCCACACATCATGTATGATGCATCTTTAATTATGCAGAGCTACTTTCAGTCAGAATTGCACATGTAAATAGCACTAATTGTGTAACACAATAGTGCCATTTGATGCACGTTCATTATTGCCAAGTGGAAACTCAGGAAAAAAATAAATAAAAAAAACATCTGTTAAACAAGATCCTGAGATAGAAAAACATCACAGAAATGATGAGAAGTCCACAGTGAAGTTAGCCTGTTAGGGGATAGTTTTAGAAATCTTTGTTTGAGTTAATTAAACATTTGTTAACATTGTTCCCCTGTGTCAGATTATGATAATTGAAGCCTCAGACATGCAGTTGGGTGTGAAGAGAACCAGGAGTGGACGGATAATCAAGTCCGTTACGGTAGGTCATCCAGTTAAAACTCATCAACAGGTTTCATTTTGCTCTCTACCAGCTATTGATAAAGTTGGAAAATTATAAAAATGCTCAGGGTTAAAAACATCCCAGATGAGTTTATAGGAATTACCAGGAAAAAAAACAACTAATGATTAGATTAGATCATTGGACCATGCAGATGGTAAATGTCATTCCTCATTAGTGTAGATTGTATATTTGATAAGTAAATATAGTTGATGTATGGTATTAATATGTAACTTTACAAATACAATATAAATGTGTTTATAAAGAGGACAGGTAGCTCATGATTTAGATTTTGGAGCTTTGTTACATTGAACATTTGAAAGATTATCTTAACTAGCAATTCACTTGTAAAATATTCTGAACTCAGCTGTTGTCTTGTTTTACATTAACATCCCAAGTGCACCACTGGATGTGTGGAGGAATGCCACAAAAGTGAATAATTAAAACTTGATTAAGTTTGAAGATGTGGTATTATTAAAGTGAATTAATTTGTAGCACTGCCTGTCTATAATAGAATATTTAGATGCAACATAACCAGTATTAGTACTTAACCATAGTTTACCAGGCCTTTGGAAGACAAACTGTCCCACTTCATCATAGATGATCCATTGTACTTAACAGAGTTGCTTTTCCATATATTCATCTTCTGTTTCATGTTAGATCAATCTGAAGTGTTTGTTGTAGAAAAGCTACATCCTATGGCTCAGATAAAGTGAATATGAGTGCAGAGATTCTTGGCACTTCTTCTGAACGACGGCTTAATTGTAGGATCTAATGGTTCATGATCCTCCTCCTGACTGGCCATAAGGAACAGGGCTGCTGTGTCAACTTATAATGGTACCCCAGGGAAACAGGAAGTGGCAAATTACCCATTAAATTTTCCTCTGATCGAATTATAAACGTCTTTATTTTATTAAAATTGTTGAGGGTGGCACAAAGGATTTTAAGAACAATTATTCTTTTATGTTTAAATCCCCCCCCACTGAATCCGAGTTCTTAAAGTAAAGTTTGAATTTTTCTGTTTTACACGTTTACCTGTTTTTTATATATACGTGTGTCTGTCTGTTGGCAGACGACAAATGTGACTGTGAAGAATATCCAGCCAACAACAGCAAAAGAAAAGCTAGTGAGAAACCCAGTCATTCATTTTATTAAAGTGCGATCTATTAACTTTGAATGTGGCATTTAAAAAGTAATTTCTGCTGATTTCAGGTTTCTCAGTATGACATCCTCAGCAGCCAGGAATCATCATCTGCCTCCGCAGCCGTAAAGAAGCGCAAGTTCAGCGAGCCTAGACATCACTATTGAGTACTGACCTCAGTGCCACTGGAGCACTTTGTTGATTTAAAGTCATGCTTTCCATTTCTGTGATGAGTTGTTCAGTTAATTTTTTAAGAAAAGAACACTGATCTGTTTAGGAACATGTTTTAGAAGCATTTTGAAGTTAAGACTACAACAGTTAAAGTGTTTGTTTTGACTGCCATATGTGTTGCATCTATGATTTTTTACCAACAAAGCTGTGCAGCAGCCACTTTATAAGAACTGTGTGTCTAATTATTAAAGCAACAAATAAATCTGTGTAGAATTTAGCTGCAAATTTCAATAAAATATCAGTGTTATATAAAGATGCCTTACTTTGTTTGCAGTTTTATTTTACAAATAAGTCTGGGAATGATTCCATGCATTATTACAAAGGTACAGGAAGTAACTCCTGTAGCAGTTTGTATTACAGTGAATCTGAAGAAGACTGACTAAAGACACTGTTTTTGTGTCACAGTTTGATGAAGATGATGCAGAGTGTTGCCTGTAATGTTCATGTAAGGAAGAATTTGCGATACAGTCATTTGCAGAGAAGATTATTGAACAGTTGGATGGAGGAACCCACCAGACATTTCTCTGGGTCACTCTTGAACTGGGACAATGAAGCTGGTCTGAATCAATGGCAGGATAGAACTTCAGACTGGGGCGGAGCTTAACCTTTTAGTAAAACTGTAACAATAAACACACAGCCAAAGTTAGAACATCATGGTTTACATTTTTTCTTTGTAAAAACATCCCAGCCAATGTCCAGCACTAAATATAGGTGAGGTTCTGTGGAAAGAGTTGAAAATTGCAGTTCACTGAAGCTCTTCAAATATGTTAATGAACTTGAACAATTCTGCAAAAAGAGTGGACAGAACATTCAGTCTAGATATGGAAAGTGAAAAGTTGTTCAGTAAAGTATTGGTTTAAGATTCTATTTTTAAACATTGAACCTTTTCCTTTTACTTCAGAATTAAATTTTTACATCTAAACGCAATTTAACTGACTTTACAACCCTGGTGTTGAAATAAAGTGAGCTGATAAACTTTCATTTACAGTCTACATGTTGAGCAGAACGGTATGCCTTTAATTGGTTATTTATTTAGAAAAACTAAATGTAGATACTAGTTTCAACTTCCTGTTTTAACCAAAAACAGCCATTTCACTCAAATGTCACTATTTGCATGAGAGGTGCCTTAAATGAAGCTGTTAAGTGAAAGTGGATTAAATCTGTACACAGTGACCTTTGGGCCCAGATAAAGGCCCATCAGCAGCCTCCCGCCCCGGCAAGCTGTGTGTTTTTAATCTCCTATTGTTTTTTCCCAGAGAGGGGGACATTTGCTGATAGACTGCCTTAACCCACTGCAGATCAATACCACAGGAAGCCTTTGTGATGCATATCCAAGCAGCCCCTCCTTTCCACATGTCTGCAGCGGAAGGCCAGAGGGGCCAAAAAAAGAGACTCCCATCAAATCAGTCCTCACTTCCTGGCAGCGGTTGTGTTCACATTTGTTTCATAGTCTGTGTTTTTTATGGGCATTTCGGATAACAGAAGGGCATAAAGCAGAGCGGTGGGGGAAATCTGTAGTGGACAATCCCCACTCAGTGGAGCATTGACCCTCTTTATGAGCTGTGAAATGAATCAGGGTTTCCCAACCTCACAGCCTGACTCCAGTGGCATTTTAACACGTTCTATTAATTTAACAGCAGAGGGTTCTCAGGGTATTGATAAGTACGGAAATTAAAAGTTCCCTTTGCAAGTCTAGCCATGATTTTTCCTTTTTCTTTTGTCAAAAATGTGTTTGTACCAGACTGAATAATACAAGTTGTGAAATAACACAATGCCCACATCAGCTTAGAAGAATGAAAAATACTGAGAAACAGTTCAGCACCAGACACTGCAATAAAGTTAAAACCAAACATTAACAGTTTTAACATTTGAATTAAAGTAAGAAGAAAAAACGAGCACCACAGCAACTGTAGAAAGAAATCTAAATATCAAATTTAGCTTCCCCTCCACCCTCAATCCTTGTCTCGGATCCTGGGACTGTCCATCATTTTTGTTCACACACGCCTACCAGAAACGAATTCCAAAATTAAATTCAGGGACACACATCGGGCGGCTGCTGTTGACAGATCAATCAGCTGGTCAAACATCAGGAGGGACTCCTGCCGGACACCTCCGCAGACCAATCAGCGAGCCGAGTCCTGACCCGTCTGAGTATATTGCGTTGGTCTGGGGGCCACCTCTGTACGTTTTAAGGCAAGACGCACTGACAGGCTGATAGACAGACAGCCGCAATCCATCCCAGGGCTCTGTATAGATTAAAGCCTGCTTCTGTGAGCCTATAGCGGCGATGAGATGATTGTGCCTGCAGGGCCTATAGGGCCCAAGGGGAGGCTTGACTGTACAGCGAGAGGGGGAAGGAACGAGGAGCCGAGTGGACATCCAGCCCAAAGACGGTGACCCCGTGACCTTGCCAGAAGGCTGGCAAATGTTTCCGAGCTGATTAGTGCTTCCCCAGCAGAGCATCCCGCTTGCTGTTAACCCTTTGGAATTAGATAGCGGGCAAAAAATTCAGAAAGGAAATTCAGATTTTATCTGGTTTTTGTGCAGTTAGAGCAACTAAGAAGGCTAAATTTCAAATGAACTTTTTCGTGTCTTTTATTAAACTTTACTCAAGTCTTTGCTAAATAATTAATGGCAACAAAAACAAACATTTACTAAGAGAATTGTCTTCCCGTTTTGGAGTAAAGTTTCTTCTTTAGTGGATTTTAGTCAGCAATAGAACACAACTTTATTCAAGATTGTGTAGATTTTTACAATAATATGTCCTTATGCTATTGTTTGATAATGGACAATTTCAATAAATATAAATGTATTAATTTTACTTCATTTATATATTATTATATAGCACCAAATTCCAACAGATTTAATCTATAATCTCAAGTTTGAATCTCATATCAGTCCAGATTCAGAGCAATTTTTTTTATTTTCACTCCAGTAAAGTCATAATATCACATTAACATTCAGCTACATGCTGTGAGGTTTGACTGTAATATTAATACGGTATAATCAAATTCACTTGATCACATAATTCCCAGTCGATGGCTTCAAGTTGTTGACTTCTTGTTATCTCTCCTCCTGAGCAAGCATATGTCAACAGTGAACAACTGACTTGCAATAAGATGTAAACTTAATGCAGTCATGATGGCCAATCATCCATCATGAGCAACCATGAGGAGGCACTGAAAGGGAACCACGGCCTTTCAAGAGGAAGAAGCCTTCAACAGGACCAGGCTGAGTTCGACCCACCATCTGCCACAACTGGCTGGGGGTTGAGAAGACAGAGGATCAAACAGACACACTGGTCCAAGAGTTCTTCATATGTAAAAGAAAAAGGAGTGACCAGATGAAAGGACTGCAGCTCTGAGGTCCATCTAGGAGACAATCAGGGAAGCATTGTGGCACTAAACTCTGTGAGAAGAAAACAAGAAGTTTGACATATCAATCAGTCATATTTTATCTGTACTGCACTTTTCAGCAACAAGGCAGTTCGAAGTGTTTTACATCATACAAACTCAAACAATAAAACATTAAATTTTTTCAAGATCCAATATTACACATCAAGATTCTGGTTAGTGTTTCGTTTATTATGGTACCAAAGCAACTCTAAGCAATTGCGTAGTAATGGCAGAAACCATGTCTTCAGTGTCTTTTTCCAGGACATAACTATTTACATATCAGGACATTTAAATCTTGAAAACAGGTAATTTTCCACACACATATATATTTTCTACTTTTTTTGTTTTGTTTGATCAAAAAGACAGATTTTTTTACCACACAACTAATATTACAGCAATAAAATGAATAGGATGTCACCAGAGGTAATAGAAATGTGATATAATAAAACAAAAACAACAAAAGAAGCTTTATTGTGTTAGAATGTTGTAATTCATACAAAGTAAAGCCTGACATTAAGCTGCTTGTAAACATAAGGATAAGAATATTAAAATCTACCATCCTATAACGGAGGAAGTCAAATACTTTAAGCAACCACAAGGGGGCGACATGCAGCCATGCATCAGCCTGATGAACTCCATAGATAACATCATGATCCCTCCTCCATAAAGCATCTTCTTTCTCATGCATGCCTCAATCAGCTCATACAGTTGGCCTTCACACTGTGAACAGTTTTAAAGAAAACATACATTGGAAGTAAACAGGCAGCACAAGGCTATTCAGCTGGCCTTTTAAGACGTACTGCAGTGGAGTCAACAATATTGATCAGCATACAGAATGATAAGAGGAGGGGAGGCAGAGAGAGCAGGTGGTAGTGGGCCAGCGGATTCAGGGATTTAGTTGCACACCACGCACGTTTGGACAGCGCTGCTGAGCGGCGAGGGGACCGACACCTTCCTGAAGCAGATGCTCAAAGCGATGGGATGTACCCCCATTGTGATCAGAGTGGACAGCTGAATTGTTTACCACCAAAGGGCCCTTTTCTTCAGCAGCAGACCTGCACACAATGGGGCCCCTGCCACACTGAAGATTTCTGCAAAGGAGGGCTTCGGTGGGTTGGGGGGGGGGAGTGGAACGTGTACATAAAGTAACAGAGAGTTTGTCGGGTGAGCCTCCGTCCGGACCCCCTTCTTCTTTTTTTTCCCCCTTGCTCAGATGGACCTGTGTTCACCCCCATCTTCTCTACAAAGCCCACATAAAACTACCGCAGGGCAGGGGTTTAAATGTCACGCTTGGCCATCAGAGCGCCCAGCCCCCGGCTCGTGTCTCATGGGGGAAGCACGCCAAGAGACAGGACGATGGAGAGCAGAAAGCTAAGGGGAGGGAGACATTTGCCCTGGCCCCTTTGTCCATAACGATAGGCATGTGCTGCTAACTGACTCCAAATCAAGTGTGTCCTCTCACCACGCGCCCTGTCCTTGTCCTGCTCCTGCTCAAACACAAAGGCCCCTCTGTGTTTTTGGACTTCCAAGCAGCTTTAGGCATGGTAAGTTTGACACATCAGCTTAAAGGAAGGCTGCCGAGTCTGAATTCAGCTGGCCACCAGGGCTGAATGATAAATACAGTTCGCCGTCCTCGGACCGCTGAGGATCCCACCACATTTCTCTCCGGTGGACTCTTACATGACAAAAATCAATGCTAACTTTTTGCGTTCAGTCACATAAAAAGGGACTCGAACGCTGAAGTGACTGGAGAGGGTGGACGGAGGTGGATGAGGTGTGGGTTGACAAAGTGTCACGCTGAAATACAAGTACAGCACAAAATATACAAGCTGCTGGCCAACTTTATCCCAGTCCAAGGTCTCGCTTCATACTTTAAGTGCTCACAAGACTGAGTGTTTTATGTATCTATTTGTTCTAAATAGTGGCACACTTGACCTTGAGGGAAGATGTGTGTGCTCGGTGTTCGGCCCGGGAATCATCCCTCCTGTCAGGGACGCGAGGGATTGACCTTGAACCGGCGCTGCGCAGGCGTAGCTGAACGCACAAACTCATTTAACTCCTGGGTTTGCTATCGACATGCTGTAATCGTTAACATTATGGATGATGAATAACTACCGACTGCCTCATACCTGCGCCATACGTCAGCGCGCCACGCAGGCCGGAGCCGGCCGGTACCGGCCGTACGCGTCCACAGTGGCATTAGTGGTAAGTCAGGTGACTGGAGGGCCACATCACTTAGACTTGTTTTTCCAAGCAGTCAGGCGACAGCTCATCCTGCTGGCCAGCCAGAGCACATGAAAGTGCTTAAAGACATAGATCTCTTCTCTGCTTTGCACATTTTTCCAACACGCGTTCCTCAGTTTATACTTGGGAACACTTAACCTCCAACATCAGCTGTTCAGGCATTTATAGTGGATTTTTCTCTCTCTCTCTCAGTATTGATCATTTCTAATAGGGGAATTTTACAGTAGCTTCTGAAAAACACAGAAAAGGGACAAAGAAAATACTGCAGCTTACGTAACCAAAGCTGGTTGATGGGTTTTTTAGCACTATAGGGAGTGAAATAATAATGAAGCAATTTCTATGATAGGCTCATAATAGAGACTTACACAGCAGGGGGTTTCTTCTGTGTGCTCTTATCAACGCTTCTTTGTTTTGCTTTGGAACATTAAGGTATTAAGGATCTGTGATCATATTCCACTCTTCCCACACAACAGGTCCTAGTTCCTAAATTGCTGTGCCTATCCTGTGCAATTCATTCTCTCAATCTGTTAAAAGCTGCAGTATGCAACTTTGATAAAAAAGTTTTGGTTTTGTTGTTTTTTTTTACATATTTGTTAAGCCTACTAAATTTTTATAAAACATAATCCATGGAAAGAAAAACATCCAGCTCCTCTGCCAAAAAAAACATTGTGAAGAAGAAATTTGGACTTTATGAAAAAAAAAAGTTTATTACCAGCATAAAGGTTATAATTTTCAAAAAGTAGCTAAACAGCCTAATCTGATCCCAATTTAATTAGAATTACTTGTGTTTTTATGAGGCTGGAAACTATACCTGCTTTTTTCCAAAATTATTTTCCCTCGATATTTAGACCCTAAATGCTTGACTTAATATTGCACAAACCTGATCAGTTAAACATCAGGAGGGTTAATCACATTTGGAAATGCAAATGTTTTGGCAGTTTAAAGATGTTTAATTGAATTTCAAAGGGAAAAGAATTTCATACTCTGCTACACTATTGTATATCTGTTTTTTCCTTTTAGTATTGGAAGAAGATATGAGAAAACAATTATACTGCATTACTGTTTTATCTATTACCATACAGTTTGATGAAGTTCTTTTTGACATTATTGTCTATTCACTCTCATTTCCAAACTATCTATTTGTACTCCATCATTGTGGAGCTAGAAACATTATAAAAAGTTAACAAGTCTTATAAGAAGTGGATGTAACAATCAGATTATACTGACCTTTCCAAGGCTTTGAGAAATAGCAAAAATCTGACAACTGTACCTCTAACTCTGTCAGCCCAATCAGAGGGAGGCTCGCTCTTACCAGAGAACACGTTTTCCAACTTCATCTTTCAAGCTTCTTGTTGACAGTCTTAAGCTTCCATTCACAAAGTTCCCTCCACACAATCATCACACAGTGCAATTAGCTTCAGAAGCACAACTCGTCTGGTGCACTTCATTTCAATGTTCAAATTAGTCAATATAATGTAGCCGCAGAGTTTGAGTTGGTGGCGATACCTTACTAAGAACAATGTGTTTTGTCTGCATTGTTCTTGTGCTAAAGGTTTCAGAGCTTCGTCATGCATAAATCTGTTCCACCCTCTCGTTGGCAGTGTTTTTGCACAGCTATTGAAGAAGTGATTCAGTGCTCCTGATTTGGAACACAAGGGAAAGGTTGGTGACTCTGTTCTGCAAGTATGCAGAGTTGATGGACTTACAAAAATAAAAATTCACTGCCTGAGAAATTTAAAAACTCCAAAGGTCTGTACAGGTTACTTTTCTCCCAACTTTTCTCTGATTCATTTCCTCTGCCTTACAGCTTATTGTCTTCTTCACTTGTGCTCTCAGAAGACTCCTCTAGCAAAAGCTAGCATGTTAAATCTTAAAGCAACTGAGCAAATGTGAAGACTTGCAAAGAACTGCAAGAAGAAAATATGCTTCCACCAGCACTGCTTAGATTGTTGAAGTTCTAATGAAGTGACAAATTCTGGTACACTTATGTTTGAACATGCATGACAAAAGCAGAAGTGATATTTTACAAACAAACACAGAAGAAAAAAACAAACAAAGAAGATACGTAAAAGGTCGGAGCCAAAACCACAGAAACTGCTGTCTGCATTATGTCACTAATCACATTTCCAAGAGTAGTGATCACTGTGCATCAAAACATTAAAAATAAACAAATCAACCATAAAAGGTAGAAAATATTTTTTTTATTTATTTGACTAAACTTCAAAGTTCACTGAATGATTTAACTCTTTGTGTAGCCTGAGTTTTATCAATAGATTTATTTAAGAGTGGATTTGTTAGTCTAAGTATTCAGGAAAATAAAAGTTAGTAAAAGTAGGTCACTGAAGCCTTGCAGCCTCTCACAAGTTTTCTTCTGGACTGAATCTATGTTTCATATACAATAACTTTGAGTTTCCACATCAGGTCCACGGTTTCACTATAATTTGCCTCGGGCAGAAATGAAAAGTTTTGTAGTTTTTTTCTTTTTTCCTCCCTCCCTATCTTTCTCTTGCGGCCTTGGGAGTTTGACTTCTGCCCTCCTTCTCCAGGCTGAGGGTTTTTCATCTAGCCAAGGTGCAAGGGCAGCCACTTCTATCCTCTCCCAGCCCCTTCTTCCCATCCAGAGTGCTCATACACATGCGGATTTCCATTTCAGCGATAGAGCGAGATTAGCAGCTCCACCACCCCAAGGCTGGCTTAAGACAGGAGGGCAGACAACCAGCAGTGTTGGTGGGATGCATGCGGGGGAGAAGATCCCCTAAGACTTGTCTGGGGCCGCCGCGGATTTTATGGATGAATCCTCAAAATACACATGTGGTTGTTTAGGATGAGCCACGTTGTGAGGTGTCAATTTATCGTCAACTTGCAGGCCTCACATATCGCCGGCTCTGCAGCTGCACTCACAACGTGGCAAAGTTTACAAAAGCGCAAGCAGCATCTCAAAAATCACATTATTGTTCTTATTCTTGACAACATTAAAATGCTAGAAGACATTTATTATGATTTTTACAACTATGATGTATTGTTATTGTTATTGATTACATCAAAGTAATTTTCCCTTTGATGTAATCATAATAGCTTAAAAAGTTTATTTTTTTTCATCCTTTGAGTTTGCATACATCGTCCTTTGATCTATAAACAGAAAAAGCTTTGTTTATTTTTGTTTCAGTACCACAGTTTTTAATATCTTGACCTAAAAATACAGTGCCTAGCGAAAGCAATAATGCACCTTCACATTTTGTTACATTACAACCACAAAATTGTGTTTTCCTTTTATCTGATAGATGAACTCAGATTGCAGCATAGATGTGAAGTGGAAAAAACAGAATAAAAGGCTTTCAGCTTTTTCCAAATAAAAATCAGAAAAGTGTTGCATAGATTTGCATTCTGTAATGTCATTATTAATAACAGCTGCAAGTTTTTTGGTGTAAGTTTCTGCCAGCTTTGTACATTTGTTGCACATCACTAATCTACACAATAGTACTGCCACTCATCCTCCACAATTAACTGATTTTTCTCAGTTTTTATTTCGTCATTGTTTTACCATAATAAATATTTAATAATAATTATTTGATCATTTTGATCACTTTGATGCCTGTTCTTCTAATGGTTCATTGTCTGTCCTGTTTTTGGCAAAAAGGGACTTTCTGCTACAGCTGACAGTATAAAAATTTCTCCAAAATAAAGTCTGATTGATTCCTCTATAACTTCAATTATTGAATTATTGAATAACTAAAATATCAGCCAACTTTCAACTGCAGTCTAAAATATTAACCATCACGTTTGGGATTGTATTGTGACTAATTAGGGGTATGAATACTTTTGGAGGTTTTTCAAAAGTATTCAAACAGGCAGCAGGAATGTATTTTTCCTGCTGCCTGTTTGAATCTGTGTTTTTAAAAAAGGTTCTTAAGTAAAATTTCATTATGATTCCATTTTACTGACAGTTCTTTTAGATGTTCTCAGAAAACCTGCTTAAATTGTGTTAAAAGATTAGTTGAGGGAGTCAGTGTGACGTGCCACCTTCTGATGACATCAACAGGCTCACATGTGGATCCACATGAGTCAAGCCATCCTGTCTGGTCACATGAAGCCATTTTGGACAAAAAGCTGAAACAAACCCATCAGACGGATCGGGTGTCCAGCGGGAACAGCTCCTGTTACCACCGACCCGAAACATGTGGCCCAACTACAACTAAATTGTGGCTGAATTATTGATACAGTGGCGTTGGCCGCTTTGCAAGTGGGGGCATGAAAGGGAGCCAACATGGGAATGGTCCACTAATTTTATATGGGAGCCTGAGGGCACATTCCTTTCAGTGAAGACCAAACATATTGACATATGTGTGTAGGGGGAGACTGTATATAATATCAGTTGGGTGTCAGAGGCGAAAATTCGACAATATGACACACAGCTATAGACTCAGCATCAGTCCACTTGTCTACTCTTTAGGGTTTTTTTCTTGGAAATTTGGTAATAAAGTCTGGAACTTTGATAGCTGAGATGAAATGTACATAAAGAACTTGTCAGGTTTTTTGCACTCCTGCTTTTGAGATTGCTTTTCTGAAATCATTACAGCTTCATTTGTCCGAGTAATATCGACAGAGTCAGAGAATTGTGGGGATGAATTGTGATGTATGGGATCAAGTCGTTTAGAGGGGCAGACAAGGGGGGGCGTGCGGGTTGTTTGTAGCCGAGCTGAGGTTGTTGACCATCAGTGAGCCGGCCATCTAATTTCTCCAGAAGTGTCCAAAAGCCTTTGTGTTCTGAGTTCACTTTTATTTCCACCTCTCTTGGAATTGTGATGACCGTGCCTCGGGGCGACAGAGACACCTTGAGGAGCGCCCACCTTTAAATCCGCTGCTCCATGACTTCAACCATGACCCCTCGCTCGAGGGATCCCCGAGGCGAGATTTAAACGAGCTCCCCCAGGTCCATGTCGGCCCCTCTATTCATCGTCACATTTTTGGAAGGCGTGAATTGGTTCTCGCTGATGGTTCAATTTCAATAAAGGGGAGAAGATTTGGATAAATTGAAATAAAACCTTACATATGTGGGTAAATGTGCCATGACATGTGTGTGTAAGCAGAGTGACAGGGAGGAGAAAAGCAGTGGCTGTGACAGGAGAGCAGAACAAATGTCCAGGGCCCCAGAGCCTCTTTCTCTCTCTCTCTCTCTTTCTCTCTCTTTTTCTTTCTTACTTGAAAAATCTAAATCACAAAACACATCACCTGCATTAGCATGTAACCAGATTCTGCATTTTTGTTCCCTTTCAGTTGTTAGTCCTCAGCTTGCCTTGTCTCCACTTAAATAGTATCACTTACATTTTTACAATTCTGCCATAATGGAGGACGAGTGGCGAGAATAGCATACAATATACAGACTATTGATCCACGCCCATCACTGCAGAAAAAAAGTCAGTGCACTGGGGGGGGCTGCTGGGGAGGGGGAATAGAGAGGGACTGGACACGACGATCGATAACCTACTCTATCAGCCGTTTCCATGGCAACCGCTCCAGCAAGGACAGAGGGCTGCCATGCATTTTGCACCTGTCTATTTCATACACCTATCGTGATAATGAAAGTGTCGGGGAAACAAATGCAAAGGTGACGCTGGGGGGCGAGAGGGGGCTCCAGCCCGCCGTCAACTTTAACAATTTCTGGAATTACATAAAGGTTAATGGCTCGCTGGAAATCAGTGGTGGAGAAATGGGGACAAGTGCGGGGGAAAGGTGGAGGGTGTCCGGGCTGCCAGAGGGGTTTTGGTGACCTCCTCATATTGCCAATGTGGGTTGAAGGACAATGCAAAAAAAAAAAAAAAAGGTTTCATCAAACTGAGTATAAATCTGCATACTACAGTTTTTGCATTATTATTTATATGAAACATACAGATGACAGCTACAGTGGTTTTCCTGACCTCAGAGACAGAGACCTCTCTGGTTGACCCCAATTTAAAGGTTAAGCTTGTCTGGTCAATCCTGGCCATTATCTCACTATACTATAAGAGCAGAGAAAGACTCCTGCACATGAGAGACAGTCAGCAAAGAGTCAAGTCAAGTTTATTTGTATAGGATATTTCAGCAACAAGGCACTTCAAGGGGTTTACATCATAAAAAAGATAATACAGTTATGAAACAAGCTTTAAACTTTACATTTTGTCAAATGCCATTATCAAAAATCATCAAGCAAATGCAAATCAAATATGTTGGCCA
>CAEGAF010060119.1:0-16801 GCA_903067075.1 Micropoecilia bifurca
GATGTATGCTATTCTGACAGCGTATGGTAATCTGATTGGTTCTCAGCGGCACTCCAGTCCTATCTAATAAGTAAAGAGCCGTGCAGAAGATTCGTACTGCTCCTGAATGTTGCATCACTATATTGCAGACTTTTGGTCACAGCTTGTCTCATATGTGCAACAAGTCAGTCAAACCTCCGCACAATAATTCAGTGCAGTGAGTGACAACTTTTTTTCATCTCAATGTTTACGTGTCTCTATACAACTAGCTTTGCTAACGTCACGTCAACGGAGCTTAACCTTCTTTGAGATACTTTTCTAAGTCACAAAAAAAGTTAGACGTTGTCCCACCGTCTGTGAAAGCGAAGCGCTGCTGAGTTACTGTGGCCGTCGGATTTCTTATGATTTATGCAGCTTTATTCTATTACTGACTATTCAGATCTTCTGCCGCTGAGAGGAAACCACTGCGCATGTCTCTGCATGTGTGAGTGAAAAGTGAGGGAGGAGGGGGGGAATGGAGTAACATAAACACATAATTGGCAAGTCACGTTAACAAGTTGTGTTTTTATCGGTGCGTTTTGCATCCACTGAAAACAAAGATGTTAACAAAAAAACTGGATGGTCTGCTGCATGTTTAGTGATATTTTGACAGTTGCGGTCTCGACCGGTCTTGAAATAAAATGCCGAGTCCTCAGCGCCCGAGACCGAGACAAGACCGAGACCAAATGCGGTCGAGTCCGAGACGAGACTGAGACCATCAAGAAATGGTCTCGAGACCGGACTCGAGACCAAGACCGAGTCCGAGTACCACAACACTGCTCTGAGCCTACATACTTTATAAATTATATGAACACCAGCATAAAAACTTGCAAGTCTTGTCTTTCACTGACTTGTTATAAATAAATAAATAAATAAATATCACAATCTACGCATATGTAATGTGCAATTCAATGACAAAAACACATCAAGGATAACCTTCCTGCTTGTCAGTACCGACACCAGTTTGCCTATAGGAGGAACCTGTCCACAGAGGATGCTGTCTCCATTGCACTACACATCTGCAACATCCTGACACTTATGTTAGGATGCTATTTGTCGCCTTCAATAACAAAGCTGCATGATGTGGGACTTTTAACACCAATGTGCCTTTGGATCAGGGACTTTCTCACCAACCAGCCTCAGGTGGTGAGAATAGGGAACTTAACATCATCCAACCTGGTCCTTATCAGGGGCACACTGCAGGGCTTTGTGCTTAGTCCGGTTCTATTTACTGTGTTCACCCATGACTGTGCAGCCATCCACTCCTCTAATAGGGTTCTAAAATTAGCAGATGATACCACCTTGTTGGGTCTGATAATAAACAATGATGTGATCCTGTAGAGAGAAGATCCAGCAGCTGTTCACTGAACAACCTGATGCTCAACACTAGCAAGACCAAAGAGGTCATCGCGGGCTACAGGAGGTCCAGAAGGACAGTGCACCTACCTATTTCAAATCTAGGGCAGGTGGTGGAGTGCATTGACAACATCAAATTCCTGGGTGTCCATGTCACTTCAGATCTGGCCTAGTTGCTGAAGACCTCTGTTTTTTGATGAGGAAGGCCCAACAAAGTTTCTTCTCCCTCAGGAAACTGAGGAAAAGGGTTGGACTCAGTTGCTCAAGATGTTCTAGGCACATCCTGATGTTTCCCAACCAGAAGATCTGGATGAACAAGAAGGTTAGAGAACTTGCAGGAGCTCTATCATCACTTCTTCACCTATTTTGAGGCTGAATCACCAGCAGAGCCCAGATACTGCAGCGGTCATCCCTCCATAGCCAGACCATCACTGTACAGGAAGTACGGAGAACGCTGAGGGCAGAGAAGGCCCGGAAAGCTGCTGGAGCTGGAGCTGAAGGTGTTACAGGGAGGGTGCTGAAGGACTGTGAGGACCAGCTAGCTGGGGGTTTTACCAGCATCTTTAATCAGTTCCTCACCCAGTACTCAGTATGCTTAAAGTCCTCCACCATCATTGCTCTGCCAAAAAGAAACAATATTAGCAGTCTCAATGTCTACTAATCTTGTCATGTTAGTATTATAGTACTAATATCACTAACCCCGGGGAACCAAACCCGATCATCATAAAGTGCTTTGAGAAGTTGGTCCAGGGTAGCATCACTTGTGTCACCCACCAGTTTGCCTTCAGAACCAGCCGGTCTACAGTGTAAACTCTGATTCAAACAGCAGCTGATTAAGAACCCTACTATTACTTCAGGGGCCATCATCCCCAAATGGTTCCCACAAAATTCGGATGTGAAATTGTATGTGCTGTACAATCCAATCCAGCTTCATATATAAAGATATTTAAAACGTCACAGAGAATCAAAGTGCCATACATTTTAAAAAGACCAAAATGGGTCAAAAGTCTGCATTTAGAAAGGAAATCTTTATAAGTGTAGTCATTAAGAAACATAAGTCAGGGATAAGAGCAACCATATAAACACAAAAACTAAATGAAGTATCTCAAAGAGCAGAGTAACAAGGTACCAAGTTGAAGTCTAAGAAGTGATTTGAAAACAGAGGATAATCCTGTCTAATTTGCATAATTTCATTGCACAGTAGGATCTTTCTTTTGAAATGGGTTAGTGAGTAACACCCTGTTTAAGTCCCGCCTCTGGTACATTGCACCAGAGAGAGCGAGAGAGAGAGATGATTTGTCTAATAGTTTCATAAGAGACTTCAGTAGCTTCTGTTCTGCTCTCTAACGATGAAAGACTCTGAAGAAGCTGAGCTTTGCTTTCCACAGCACCTCAATGCATCGTGCAGCAAGACCATGCGTCCTCCATCAGTATCGTTGTTGATTTACATTACTCTGTCATTCATCTCTTTGCTCACTGTGACACTCAACCTGCTGGTCATCATCTCCATCTCACACTTCAAGTAATGACATAGTTTGCCTTTCGAAAACTGTTTCAAACAATAGATTGTGGCTGTGTCACTCTGACCTTATTTGTTTGAAATTACTAATGTAGCTGCATTAGATAACAAGTGTGTTGTTTCCTCATTTTTGCAGGAGGCTCCACAGCCCCACCAACATCCTGCTGCTATCTCTAGCTGTCTCAGACTGCCTGGTGGGATTCCTCATTTTATTCCAGATAGTGCTGATAGATGGCTGCTGGTATCTTGGGGATATCATGTGTGCCCTCTATGTTATTTTGGACTATGCCATCACTGCTGCCTCAATAGGAACCGTGGTGCTCATTTCAGTTGATCGCTATGTGGCCATCTGTTACCCCCTGCACTACTCCAGCAAAGTCACTACAGAACGAGTGAAGATGTGTGTTTCACTGTGTTGGATGATTGCTTTTCTTTGTCACAGCCTGCTCCTGAAAGACAGCTTGCAAAAACCAGGCAGATATAATTCCTGCTTTGGAGAATGTGTAGTTGTCCTAGATTATGTTGAAGAAATAGTTGATCTTTTGTCGTCTTTCATCGGCCCAGTTGCTGCCATCCTCATTCTGTATGTCAGAGTCTTTGTAGTGGTTGTGTCTCAGACTCGAGCCATGCAGTCTCACGTTGCTGCAGTCTCACTCCAGGGCTCAGTGAAAGTCACAGCTAAGAAATCTGAAATGAAGGCAGCCATAACACTTGGGGTTGTTGTCGTTGTGTTTCTGATGTGCACCTGTCCGTATTTCTGTGTTGTTCTTATGGCAGAAGATACAGCGGTCAGTGCTTCATCTGTGACTTTCCTCCTGTTTTATTTTAATTCCACCCTGAACCCTCTGATCTACGCCCTGTTTTATCCCTGGTTCAGGAAATCAGTCAAAATGATTCTTACACTGCAGATATTGAAGTCTGACTCATCTGACGCTATTATGATGTAAAGGAATTAGCCTCTGGTCTAAAGATGTATTTTATTGGAGGCAAATAGAACAATTAAAACATCTAAGGTATTGCTGTTGTCATGTTTGATGCTGGCCCAACCTAAGCTTCTCTGTGATCACTCATTACTGGGAGAGTCAACATTTTGCACATTGGACCAACGTTAGGTAGAAGATATTCATATCAACTCATTGTGTGAACATTGTATATTTGGTAATAAGCTTAGATTGGAGAACAATGTTTAAACGGAGGAGCAGAGTGATTAAATCTCAGCTACAATCTGATTTTATTTGATTGGTATTTGAACAGTTAATGAACACAAAGTTATTACAGTATCTCTAGTTCAAGCCTATATACAGATTAGATTTTTAATAGAAAAATGACCGTACATATAAATTATTTGTATGAAAAAATATTCCATTAGAAGTGAGTTAAGTGCTTTAAATGCACAACATTATTTCAGGGTGAGCAACATGCACAGACTGTTTAATGAGAGCAACAGGATGACTTACAGAACTAAAGACAAGAGACGTGAAGCGAAGACCAGTAGAAATGCAACACAAAGGGAGTCGTTGCCACGGCTCTGCTCTGCTCTCTCAAACCTCCAGTCGGCTGCATGTACTGACCCACGTTGGTTCTGCTGGAGGTTTCTTCCTGTGAAAGGGGAGTTTTTCCTCTCCACTGTCGCCACATGCATGCTTGGTGTGAAGAATCGCTGTAAACTCAACGACAGAATGCAAGCGATTGTGGCTACAGTGTCATCCAGGAGGAGAGAATGCTGCAAGTCAATGAATAAATGCTTTGCTGGGTTTCCTTAGATAGGAATGTCTTAAACTAATATGAGTGAGCTTAACATATTCTTTAATAACTACTATCAACTGGAATGTAATGTAATGACTTCTTTTGTAAAGTCCCTCAAGATGATATTTGTTGTGATTTGTCGCTGCATAAATAAACTGAAGTGAATTGAACGATGAACCGAGTAACCTGTATATTTACTGAGGAAGGAGTATGGAAATAACGGGCTAATCAGAGGTGAGTGAATGCAGCTGAGAGATAAGATGATAGACAAGAGCTGGTAAGCAGAGGGAAGGTGAAAGCAATGAGAATGAAAAGGGGGAAGGAAACCTGAACCTAATACAAACAAATAACAAATAAAAACAGAAATAAATTTTCATTCAAAGAAACAAACCCAAAGCACAAACAGTGAGAATAACAGTGAGAAGGGATAACACAAAATGTTAAGATATGAGGAAATAAGAAATGAAGAAAGGAGCAAAACAGAAACATAACTGAAACAAAACGTCCAAACATTTACGGTCATAATTCATCCCCAACTTTGTTTCTATACGACAAAATTGCTTTGGGTTGGGTCGCTAGTTTTGTATTAAGATGAGTCACTTACAGATCAGCGATATGATAAATAAAACTGTATTACAAGTGCTAGAGTATAATCAGTTAATTGTTTTCTTCTGCAGCAAAACTTGAAAAGTCTCATCATGCAAACAGGCCTTCAGTTAACAAAATGTTTGCAAAATGTTTGCTTTCAAATAAAGGCCATTAGAGCCAACAAAACCTTAAAAAATAAATAAATAACCATGAAAACTGGGTAAAACGGAAAACCTTAAAAGGCCAAAACTATATAATGAAGACAAGAGAGAGAAGGTTAAGATGTATGTTTCTTCTTCGCCAGTGGACACACAACCAGTATCATTATCAGAACCTCAGGTACCACTGTGATAGCTGGGAAATGTAGTTTGATCAGTCCTCTCTCACCTTCAGTGTGGAGCTGATCAACCTTGATGTTCTGACTTTTTGAGTCGGTTTCAATGTTTGAATTGTTAGGACTGCCATGTTGGCTTTAGATTAATTCTAGAATATTCTGCCATCTAGAAATGACAGAGAAGTCTGTCATTTCTAACCTTTCTTATATACCATGGGTGTCTGAAGTAGAAATGCAGACAATTAATCAATTTACAATTAATTGTTGATTAATACTTTATTAGATTAAAATTGGTTCCAATAGATTAATAAAGTCCACTTAGAGCTTCTTTTAGTGTTGTAGTTTAGCTGCTATCCAACAGAGGGCACATTCTTAAGCAGAGCCATTTGATACAGGAATGACGATGGCGGGGCCATACCAGAACGGGAAAAAGAAATGGTCCAAGCAGCATCTGGTGTGGGATGCAAGATGCACTAGATGTGTTTCTGTTTTCAAAATTAAAACACTCAACAAGCTCCTTAAGTTTTACCTTCATAGTGCTGATTCAGCCGAGCTCCATGATGGAGCAGTTTTAATTTTTCAACCAAAAATTACTGATGTGCTGTGAAGGCGAGGATGTGATGACAGAAAATTATAACATGATGTAAAAATACATGATGCCAATAAACAAGGATGATTTTGAGGTTTGTCACAACAAGTTAATGCACTTCATAGAGCGACGTCTGAACATCCTTTGGAGAGCGACCACAGACAGCACGCCTGTATGGATACCTCTGTTCATGACGATTTTATTGTTTATCATCTTCTATTTTTCAATTAAGAAGTTTCTGGTTTGTTATATTTTTTAAAATAGATCCAAGTGTAGTTTAGTCAGTATTTGACAGTTGACAAAAAATTGCTAAAATTAATGATATATTTATAAATTTGGCATATTGTTTGCATCATGGAAAGAAGGTTGACCTTCTTGATACAAGGGAAACTAAGATTTTAAGAAAATGGCTGCTCATTAATTGATGACTTGCATCAATAATCTAAAATCATTACTCCGCATGTTTTTGTTCTTGTCATAGTCCAAAACACCTGAATCAAATGATGGGTTATTACAGGCCACTGCAGAACATTATGACACGTTGAGGAGATACTTTGATTGTTTGACTCAGCTGTGTTGTGCTGAATCAGGAAGCTATTCTACAAAACTCCACGATTTTTAGGTGAAACAAAAAAGGTCACTTATCAAATTAATCATTAGTCGATCAAAAAGATGAATCAATTTTAGATTAACTCATTAATTGATAACTTGTATGCTTTAAAATGTTATGTCAAATAATAACCACACAGACTCTTTTTAAGGTTAACTGTACTGTAATGAGAGAGAAGAGAGGAAAACACAATATACTGTAGATCTGTTCTTCATTATACACACACACACACAAACACACACACACACACACACCCCATCTGCACTTAACTAGCAGTACATAACAGCTTGTGGCAACTGTGGGCATTAGTGAAAGAGCATCTTGAGCAAATGTCTAAACATTTTCTGAACCAAAATGAAGGATCTGAAACAAAGTCAAACTATTAACAATAACTTGTGTGAATGGATGCTTGCATATTAAATGTAGATTTTGTGTTAAGCAAATTTCTGCAGTTAATGTAACAAGAAAAGTGTTATAAAGATTCGGTTCTGTCACCAAAACCTTCACTGTCACTTCATATGTGTCAAAATGATTTAGTTATACTTTAACAAAGTAATATACATCATTGAGGTTTACAGTAAGGTTGCATCTGAGGAGCCAGACTTGAGAATTTTAAGTGTAACAATAATTCTGACAGATTTTCTAAACCAGGGGTAGAATAATGCATAGATCAGAGGGTTTAGACAGGAATTACCATAGTATAGTATTAGGATATAGGCACCTGATAAACTACTGAATATACTCTCTGGGCTCAGAATTGAGATACAAAAATATGGACAAAGACACAGCAGAAACACAGTTATAACAACCCCAAGAGTCCTGGCGGCTTTTATTTCAGATTTCTTTGGTTTTCCTGAACGCTGATGTGTGACGGCTGCAACATGAGAGCGCATGGCCCGAATCTGAAACACAGCCACCACAAAGACTGTAACATACAGAATTATGATGATAGTAACAGGAAGAAGAAAAGCAAATAGGAGATCAACAATAAATCCTGTGAGACCGATCTCAAATGTACATTCTCCAACACAGGAATTAAATCTGCCTGGTTGTTGCAGATTCTCCTTTAAAATCACAGTGGAATAAACAAGAGAACAAGTCCAACACACAGAAACAGAGACCTGGGTTCTCTTTAGAGTGACCTTGGTGGGATAATGTAAAGGATCACAGATGGCTACGTAGCGGTCAATTGAAATGAGGACCATAGTTTGTACTGAGGTAGATGCAACGATAAAACCTAAAGCAGTAATCAAAGCACACATTATGTTACCAAGATACCAGCAGCCATTCAAGAAAATTTGAAAGAATAATAGGAAACCCAGGATGAAATCTGAGAAAGCCAGAGACAGAAGGAGAACGTTTGTGGAGGTGTGAAGCTGCCTGGAAAGATTAAAAACACAAACACATAAAGACTCCTCTCATTTCATCAAAAACTTTCAAATATTCAATTCAGTCTAAAAGATGTTCCATTCACAATCCTAACCCTCCGCTGTGATTGTTCAATAAATGTTTAGTTTTGCATTCAAATAAATGTTTACCTGAAGTGCATGATAGCGATGATGACCAGCAAGTTCAGAATCATTGTGAGAAAAGAAATAAGACAAACAATAATAGAAAAGAACATCATATCAGAGGGAGAATAGTTTGGTTTAGTGCAGGAGGTGTTGAGGAGCTCTGGGAAGCAGAGTTCAGCTCCCTCCATCTCTGATGACTTTCTGACCAAACTCCAGTTTATATAACTTGTTGAACTCTGTGGCACACCTTTAAGGTACTGGTCTACAGTCAATTGCTACTCATACTTTACTGTCTCCATGGTGACCTAATGACAGCATCATACATCAGCTCAGAAAAACTGTCTGCATTTATGAAGATACTCAGTTATGGAAACAGAAAAAACAGATAAGTTGAACGATGAAGAATTTGACCCCTATTTAACCACAGTTACTGTAAATTGTTAAAAAATAATAAAGCAAAAAATTGAGACACACACTCAGGCAAACAACGATCCACTACTAGCTGACCCAGGAGATCTTTGTCGACATGCAGAGCAGTGACAGGTACAGTAGCTCTAAAAGGTGAACCCTGTTAAAAGTCCATCTCTTTTGAGATATAAGAAAATGTGACCATAATAAATGTTTTCATAACGTTTTACCAGATTTAAATTTTATTTGAGTGTAACACCAATCAAGAAGCTCCAACAATCTGACTGCATGTCAACATTCAACTGGGGATTCTGAATTGTCTGTAATGATGTTCAGTTTTCTTATCATTTTTTTTTTTTTTGCTTTATATCATGTTATAATTTCCTCATAAAAAAAAGTTTTGATCCTTTCATGTGTGTTTGAGTAAACTTGTGGACGCCATTAAGGCTTGTCTAAACACCACCTGTTTACCCTTTTGAACAGGTTAGCACACATCCACGTATGCTAATGCAACAAACAAAACATGCTTGTTGCATTATTTAAAAAAATATTCTTTTAATGAGATTTTAGTCTGCTCACTTCTGCCTACTTTGAATACAATTCTAAAATAAAATCGATTAAACATAATATAGAAAAATATCCATCCATTTTCTTGACATCCTTGTCCCTTAATGGGGTCGGGAGTTGCTGGTGCCTCTCCAGCTGATGTTCCGGGCGAGTGGCGGGGTCGCCCTGGACAGGTCACCAGTCTGTCACAGGGCAACACAGAGACACACAGGACAAACAACCAGGCACACACACACACCTAGGGACAATTTGGAGAGACCAATTAACCTAACAGTCATGTTTTTTTTGGACTGTGGGAGGAAACCTGAGTACCTGGAGAAAACCCATGCATGCACAGGGAGAACATGCAAACTCCATGCAGAAAGGCTGGGGCCGGGAATTGAACTCAGAACCTTCTTGCTGCAAGGCAACAGCTCTACCAACTGCGCCACTGTGCAGCCTATAGAAAAATAGCCAATTATAAAACAGAGGAAAATAAGAAGTAGCACCTGTGCAAGAAAAAGTTCCAAACCTAGAAGCACAGTGTGTGTTTCCTTGCACTGTATACATTATATCTTTCCCACCAACAGCCATAACTATCTACTAAAACTATTTTAAGAGTTTAAATTAATATGATTTACAACCTCATTTAACTTCTCTTTGGAATCACTGAAGTATTTTTGATTTGATTTGATTTGATTTAATTTGAGTGCGGTGAGTGTGTCTCCAGTGACTGTAGTATAAAGTCTGGATGGTCCATTCACTAGTTCATCAGTATTCCTAGCAACCATTGCAGCATGAACACTTCCAAGATAATCAGAGAAAAGGTTAATGAAAAGTATAAGTCAGGGGATGGATACAAAAAAATCTCAAAGGCCTTGAACATTCTGTGGAGTTCAGAAAATAAATGAGGAGACTGGAGACAGAACAAGAGTTAAAAAGACTTTAATAATTACTCACTGAACATTTATATGTGGATTAAAAACAACCAATTAAAAACTATTCAGGCAGAGCTCTAAGTTACAGAATCGTACTGTATGACTCGAGCAGAAATCTTTTCAAACCATCCACTGTGATTCTCAGCAACAGTAGGCGGCATATTTTTAAAACAGTATGGAGTGAGATTTTTTTCTAATCAAAGTTTTGTCTTTCCCATTCAGTATGTCCTGTTTGAACAGACGTGATGGCAACGTACAAGTATCTGGAAATGTTTACGTTTCTCCTACATAGTGATTTTATGATATTTCATTTAACTAAACGGGAAAAAAAATACACCAAGGGATATTTGATCAAATTTGTAAAAACATTTAAAACATTTTACATTAGATATATCTTGTAAAGATTGTATTATTCGATAAATGTGACAATATTTTATCTATATGGGATCTGCTGAAAGCCCACAAATCTCTCTTGGTCTTTTAGAGTTTAAAAAAGGAGTAACCCTGTAAATGGTACACAGATGTACGGTAAGAGAGACGATGTACCTTTAAAAACATTATTGGAATTTTAGTTTCTAACCTTCACAAAAGGTTTTTTGGCTGTTTTAATGTGCATCACTGCATGCATAAAATATGGGCGGCTTGAGAAGATATTGCTAACTAAGATAAACAGTCAAAGCTAAACTCATGAAGAAACCGTGCAGTTTAAACTTTACCTGATCATTTTCAGCTGTCACTATCTCTCTACATCACATTGATGTCACAGGAGTCAGGCAGCAGGATCCCAAGTGTTACAATGAGTTTGATCGATTTTCTGAACCAGGGGTAAAAAAAGGCATAGATAATAGGGTTTAGGCAGGAGTTAAAGTAAATCAAATATATGATAAAAGTTGCCGATGAAGCGTTGAGCAACTGGTCCTGGCCTGTTATGGCAACACAAAAATACGGGCACATACACAGAAGAAACACGACAACGACAACACCGAGCGTCCTGGCTGCTTTCATCTCAGATTTCATCCTGGCGAGGGGGCCCTGCAGTGCAGGGGCCGCGACCCGAGAGCGCATCGCCCGAGCCTGAGACGCCGCCACCGTGAATATTCTCACATACAAAACCACAATGACAGTGATGGGGAGAATCAGGTTAAAGGTCATATCAACAAATCCCACAATGTAGTTGATGACAATGATACATTCGCCGTAACAGGAGTTGTACCTGCCCGGCTGCAGCAGGTCGTCTTTCAGGATCACACACTGAAAGAGCACTGAGCCGGACCAACACACGCACACACAGAGCTTCACTAGCTTCTGTGTCATTCTAGTGGAGTATTGCAAAGGATAACAAATGGCCACATAACGGTCAATAGATATCAGCACCATGGTCGTTATCGAGGCTGCAGTGATAGTATAAGCCAGATACTGATACAAAACACAGATTACGTCACCGAGGAACCAGCAGCCGTTTATAAGAATAATCTGGAAGAACATGAGGAGACCGACGAGGAAATCTGATACAGCCAGAGAGAGGAGGAGGACATTGGTGGGAGTGTGGAGCTGCCTGTGGAGGAAGACCAGAGAAACGTGATGCTGAGACATCAGCTACCAAACTAAAAACGCACAACTAGACAAAACTTGGAAAGTGTCCCACCTGAAGTGAGAAATGGTGACAATGACTAGCAGGTTCAGAATTACAGTGAGGACAGAGATAAAAGACAGCACAGTGTAAACCAGCATGACCTCAAAGTAGGGACGCTTTGGCCTCCTGCAGGAGGAGTTGAACATTCGTGGAAAACAGAGTTCAGTTTCCTCCATCGCTGTTGACCAGAGCAGCAGCTCCAGCTTTTTATCCTCCTCCTCCTCCTCACGCTGCTCCCCATGGAAATGATGCTTTGAGAGTTTTTAAATTATTGTAATGAATTATTGATTGGGAGGATGAAGCATGTTCATCTTCCCATGTTTTCTAATTAACTGTTTTTTCTATTTTTCTTACATAAAATTCCTTTTATCCCTTCATTAGCTTTGAACGTAAAGCACTTTGAAATGCTTTGTTGCTCAAATGTGCTATACAAATAAAATTTGACTGATTGATTGGCTATAGGGAAAATTCCAGTGAATATAAAAATATAAAGTACATGATAAGAGAGAGAAAAAGAAGAGATGAAATCTCATTTAACGTGCCTCTCGGATGCAGCAGTCTGCCAGTACGTGCATTTCCATTAACCACAGAATTATGCAAATTGAAATTATGAAAAGAAATTTGCTTAATTTAAAAGCGAAATGGTGTAAAATGATTAAATATTTCTGCTGTAGGATGAGGTGGTTTTTTGGGGGCATATTGAAGTAGATGTATTTCACAACAGCAATGAAAACACTTTTTTTGCATCATACGAGTCACATGATCAACAGCCAGATGTTACTACAGGCAGAAAAGCCCAAATGAGTAGTTGGTTTGTTTTGTTTGTGTCAGACAATGTGCAGCTGGCTCCTTCAGAGCTCTGACAGTCTGAGATGGCTCACCAAAGATTCTGCAGCAAAGAACAAAGGGATCAGCACAAGTCCTTGAGGGCCCCTGTACTACAGACTAGCGTGTCAGATACGGCCCATAATGTGGGCGACCCGTGACGCAGTCCAGCGTCCACAGGGATTGCACCAATTGTACTACAAATGCCATCTTTACTTACTTAACTTTAAAGAAAAAGACACCATTTCAATTGCAGCTGATTCCAAACGTAAGCAAATGGGGGATTCTATGCAGATACATTTGGCATTTCAAGAAGTTTATTAAAAAAACAGGTTCATTTCCTATCATTTTTATTCATCTATGTTATTGAAAACATGTTAAAATTAGCTACATACTAATTTTAGTTATTATTATTATTATTATTATTATTTTTTTTTTTTTCAAAATAAACTTTCTGGATACAGTCCAATATGTTAACTCTGTCTTGACAAAACAATATATTCTGACAGGCAAAATTTTCTTTATTAGCCTTTTATAAACTACTATAAACTGAGACATTTAACTTGCAAACAATTATTAAAGCTCATAAAATACCAAGATTTCATCAAGAAAACATGATACTACTAACAATGCATAGAATATATAAAACAATAATTTTCTCTTTTTTGTGAAAACAATCAACAGAAGTAACAGGCAAATAAAGTTTTCCTGTAAAAATAAGTTACAGGTTTTTTCTCCACCATTAGCACATTTAGTAGTAAGTGAATGAGGATGATTGACAGCACTAAGACCCTCCTTTTGGTTCTGATTGGTTGTTTTCGGTGGGAATGGTGCATTGCTGACAAGGTGGAGGAGATTGATTGTTTTCACAGATTATCTGTCTCATATCAAACTATCACAACATGGCAACAACTTTATCAAATATGGAGAAAACATGTTTTTCTTATTAAAGTTACATAATTCAGCTTGAATAAAATGCAACTAGCATTTTTGTGAGAAGTCTGAATTGTTTCATGTATATTTTGCACATTGTCTGTAACTGTTATCAAACTAATAAACTAATAAAAAAAATTAAGCAACCTACTCTACTGTATGGAGACTGTTGCATGTAAAATTCATGAGCAGTAAATATTGTGCTAGTTTCAGTATTGGACCAAAGAAAGCAAGATAGTTTCAGGCCTTAACTTTGTGACGCTTATTATGGGTCTTAAAGACTCAATAAATTGTAACAGCAGCCGCGAAGGGGAGGGGTTGAGGGTGGGTGGCGCAATTTAATTTTTTGTCATGGAAAACAAGATTCCTGGCGACGCCCCTGATCTTATCTGCTTTTATTCAGAAAATCATATGAAAAATGTTTTACTTAAATATGACAAATCTTTATTATCCTACCCGCTCAGTGTTTTTTTGTGTATCAGATAATTATTGTGCTGGTATAAGCTAATTAATTAAGTTTAGAAAATATGTATCAATGTGTGGCTGCATTTAATTACATAAGTATTAGTTTATTATAACAATTGTTAGTTTAATATCAAGAAGTAGCTTTGGTTGAGTAATTATCTCTTTCCATTAATTTCTACATTTTGTGGTGTACATGAAGCAATGTCCTGAAATATTTGTCAGAGTTCTTAACATTGTTTAGACCAAATGCTTAGAACAGAAGACCAAGACCTGTCCTTCAGAACTGGTCTTCACTCCATCGCTGGCTTGATAACTAATAATCCTTTTCAACCACTTTTAATCATTTGTCTGGAAGTTGGCAGAGAAGAAATGTTCTGAACCATCTCAATCATTTTATAACTTAAATGAAAGTAAATTAAGTAATGTTGAACCTGATATGCAAATGACAAAAAAAGAGATCAAACTACAGTTTCTTTATTTTTTATGATATAATGTGCACAGAACACTAAAACGGCATAATTAAACTTTGTATGAAAAAAAAGCCTATTTCCTTTTTACAGAGCTTAACGTCTTCAACTGAGTTGCTCATCTACAAAACATAAGTGTCTTTTACAGGCAAACAACTACATGCTGGTATCACAGGAGTCGTGGTGGAATATCTGAAGAGTAAATATGAGTTTAATTGATTTTCTGAACCAGGGGTAGAGAAAGGCATAGATGATGGGGTTTAAGCAAGAGTTAAAGTAGAACAAACATATGACAAGCGCGGCGGATGAAGCACTCATGGCGCTGCCTTCCTCTGAGAGAGCAACGCAGTAATATGGACACATACACAGCAGAAACACCAGCACAACAAGACCAAGAGTCTTTGCTGCCTTCACCTGGGAAGTTTTAGCCGCTACACAGTGTTGGAGGCTGACGGCTGCGACATGAGAGCGCATGGCTCGAGACTGAGACACGGCTACCACAAACACTCTGAGATACAAAACTACAATAACGCTGATGGGAACAATGAAGGAAAATACAAGATCAGCATATCCTGCAATGTAGCTAATGACGAAGGCGCACTCTCCGATGCAGGAGTTATACTTACCTGGCTGCTTCAGGTTCTCAATCAGAATCAGACTTTGGAATACCCAGGAACACATCCAGCACAGGAAGATGCAGACCTTCACTCTGCCTTGTGTGATTTTGGTGGAGTAATGCAGAGGGTAACAAATGGCTACATATCGGTCAAAAGATATGAGCACCATGGTTCCTATCGATGCGGAGGTGATAACATACGCTAGATACTGATACACAGTGCACATAATGTCACCGAGAAACCAGCAGCCGTCTAGGAGAGCAGTTTGAAAAAACAACAGGAGGCCCACAGAAAAGTCTGAGATGGCCAACGAGAGGAGCAGGAGGTTGGTGGGAGTGTGCAGCTGCCTATGGAAGAAGAAAACAACAATACTTTCAGAAATGTATGGGTGCATAACTTAACATTAACTACAAAAGCTGGTGAATGTAGACATTCTTAAAAACTCCCAGGTGAGCACCTGAAATGTGAGATAGAGATGATGACCAGCAAGTTTAGAAAGGCTGTTAGGACAGAGATAGAGGACAGCACAATGTACATGAGTACAACCTCAAAGTGAGGAAGAGTCAACCTCTTGCAGGAGGAGTTGAAGAACTCTGGGAAGCAGAGTTCAGCTTCCTCCATCATCTCTGGTGGAACAAGACTCTAAACTATGGAGACCTCGGTTTTTGTTTTTTTGACAACCTGTAAGGTTATCTCCGCCCTCTTTTTCTGTCTCCACGCCTCAGCTGCATGCTCCATGGAGATGTAAAGTCGTTTCTTGATCTTTTTTTTATGCCTACCTTCAACAGCTTCAACTCTCGGTTATCTGGATTCTTTTCAATACTTCTTTTCTGTGCACTCATGGAATGACATGTAACTCTTCCAAACCAAGTGGTCTTTTCTTATCTATTAGATGTCCAACAGACAATACAGTATGGCAGATACGATCATGGAATGAGAAAGAAATTCCAACAGCTAATTCAATTTTCCATACAAAGTTAGGTAAAAAAAATTATGTGTACATAAGATCATAGAAAAGTTGGTTAACAGAAAACCATGTGTTCAACCCATAGCAAAAACATCATGTAGGAAAACAAAGGTCCAGCTAACAATAATACATACACAGGCATGTACATACACAGGGGTTGTGATGCATGTACTAGCATCACAACCCCAAACTTCCTAGTGTTTAATTGGGGTTTTATCTCATTGATCAACGTAAAGTAATACATACTTTTAAAGTGTGAGGGAACTGATGTGTGGGTTTTCAACTTTTCTTTTTTTAAATACAAATCTGAAGAGTGTGAGGCCCATGTATAAAATACAAAAATCCTTTAGGGAAGTGAATGAAGCTGCAGCAACCCCTTCTGGACGACAGCTGACACACATTTCTAAAAGGTACAAACAAATCATCCTTGTGGTCAGTTTAACTGCTTTTCTCTGAAGGAGGTTGGTGGGAGTGACTAAAAACTACAATCTCCAATGTTGCACATCATTATGTCCTCTCTGAATTTGAAGAGAGGTGACGTTCCACGTCCCAAGAGCCAGAAATGGGTTTCCTCCGCAGGGTGGCCGGGCTCTCCCTTAGAGATAGGGTGAGAAGCTCGGTCATCCGGGAGGGACTCAGAGTAGAGCCTCTGCTCCTCCACGTCGAGAGGAGCCAGTTGAGGCTCGGGCATCTGGTCAGGATGCCTCCTGGACGCCTCCCTGGTGAGG